>VZUI01053133.1:4902-29239 GCA_013401135.1 Cettia cetti
TCTCACTTCTCACTTAGGGCCCATCTCTAGTTCTGCACAAAGTGAATTTCTTCCACTGTCATCCCTTCCTCCCATTTAATCCCTTCCCTGCCTTGCCCTTGTGATGTTTTTTAAGGACACTGGCCTGGAGAATGCCAGGGATTTTTTGGTTACCCCACTTCCCTCTGCCCCCAGGAGCTGCCACACAATTTCTGAGCCTCTCTTTCTCTCTAAGCATTTTAATAAAGGCCACAAACGCTTCACCATCTATTTATAGATGGCAGGATTCTCTGGGAATGGGGATGAGGCAAGCTCTCAGTGTGCCTGGAGAAGAGCCACCAGCCTGTCTCCAGTGCTGCTGGAAAACACAAACTGCTGAGGCTGCTCCAGCTTAGTCATCCCCTAAGGACAGGTCATTGCTTGGAAGATTTTCCCCAAAAATCCTGCTTCCATCTCCTGTCTTCTTGGATGGTGCCTTGTCTCCCCTGCTCTGGCAGGGATAAATGAGGGATAAATTAGTGATTTCAGCATTTTTTTTGATGAATTCCCACTGAAATCAAGGGGCACAGCTTTACTCAAAGGTGAGGGCTGCATTCTCCCTGAAGCCAACAGCAAGCTCCTAAAAATCTTGCTCAAATATCCAAAGAAATGCTGCTGATCCAAAGTCCTTTCCAGCAGGGAATTATGCATGGAAGGTGTCTCTTCCCAAATTAATGCTCAAATTTACACCTTCCTGACCCCAGAGGTGCCTGCACAGCAGTGCCTCCAGCAGCCATCTGCTCCAGCTCCACCAACCTGCAGCAGTGCCGGGAGTCAGAAAGAGCTGCTGCAACATCTCAGCTGAAAAATATCACCTTGTCCTCTAATCCCACGCTAAGGGAGAGCATCTGCTGCTCCTTGGCTGAGGGGATGAGGCTCTGTGTGCCAGCTCCTCGCCCTCAGTGCCCTTCTCAGCATCCCTCCCCCTTCCCCAGGTGAAATCCTGGCTGCTGAGCCCCTTTTTGCAGCCCTGGAAAGGGGAGGGAGCTGTTGCAGGGCACCTCCACACCCCAGCAGGTGTTCTCATATTAGGAAAGAGTTTCAGTTTCACTCCTGAACTTCTAAGGAAGAAGAACCAGAAATTTCCATGCTCCTCTCACTGTAATTAGCCCAGTGCCAGGACAAAGGATGGACCCCTGAGCTGTTCCTGAAGGAATGTGGCTGTTTGCTGTTGGGCAGCAAGGCAAAAACCTCTCCTGGATCACTGAATACTTAAGACAGAGCACAGAGTTTTTTGGGGATTTTCAGGGTGTCTGAGCAGGTGCAGGAGACCTCCCTGCCCTGTGCACAGCTTTTGTTCTTTTGTTCTGTAGAATTTGTTATTTTCTCTTTAATTAAACCGTTTTTCAAAACACTTCTGATCAGCCATCTGGCTAATTATTCCTCAGCCATTTCTGGGAGGTTGTTGGCCACCCTCAGAGTGTGCTGAATCTCTGTGGGGCTAAAACCCCTCTGTCCCCACACAGAGCAGCCCCAGGGGGCAGCTTGACCTACCCGTGGAACACCCAGGTGCCACATTCATCAGCCTTGGTGATGTAGTTTTCAGGCAGCAGCCCCGAGCAGCCTGTGGCCAGGGAAATGCCATAAATCCAGCCCTCACTCGTGCTGGTTTGTTCCACTGGGGACATGAAAATGAAATCCCCCGGGACCAGCTCCAGCTCGTCGTCGTTCTGGGGGGTGTAGGGGTAGATCACCTGCAGAGTCTGGGGGAGAAAAACCACAAGAGGGTTGTTAATGGAAGGGGATGCTCGGCAGAATGGTGATTTTTTTGGGGATGAAACTGTGGGAAATACTAAAAGTAAAAAGAATTTCAGAAAGGTGTGAAAGCAGGCCCCAGAACTGGGAATTAGCTGCAACTGCAAAGTTTGAGAGTGGGAGAAGTTACAGTGATACAGTAAACAAGGGCATGAAAAAGTTTGAGTTTTTAGGCTTGGCTAGAATAGACCTTAAGACTGCAGAAAAATATGCTTAGCAGGATAGTAGAAGGTTTTAAGCTTAATAATACAATATATTGTATTGCTAATAGAAATCATACAAGCAAGCATTGTTTGAAGCAGGTGCAGCTTTTAGTGATTGGCCAGAACAATTGTCTGTAAGATTTAGCAAAGTGCTGTGTTGGATCCCTGGGCACTGAGAATTTCAGATTTCTGTGCTGCCAGGCTCTGACCCCCAAGCAAACCCTGCTCTGACCTGAGGCCCTGGAACAGCTCCCAAAACTGAGTGACAGCCCTGGGATTGTGGGGGTGTGGTTTGGGTAGAAGTGTGTGACAGCACAGGGTGCAAAACTCAGAGTTTAAGGGCTTAGAATACAGTAATAGATATAAAGTAATGTATATAAAGCAAGGTGGAAGATTTAGGGCAAAGGCTGAGTCCTTCTTTTTCACCACCTTCTTCATGGGTCTGGGTGGTGTTTTGTAATTGGACAGAAAAATCCACATTGAGGGGCACCGGTGGTTGGTTATTGGGTTAAAAGTAGAAATAATTTAGGTGTCATTTCATAATTGGACAGTTTGTATTTAAAAGACCTTGTAAAGAGATAGAGGCAGAGCCATTTTTCACTTTTTTAGCCAGAACTCACAGCTTGTGAGACTGTGCTATAGATAAGAACTAATAAACATCTGAGTCCCAACACAAAATCTGTCTCCTGAGCATTTACTCCCGGCTCTAACAACAGAAGAAAAGAAGATAACAAACCCAGTTTTGGCTGGAAAACTTTTAAAATGCCCTGTAACAAAGAGATCTTTGGCTGCTGCTGGCAAGACTTGAGCTGTTGCCATCTTTCAATTGTCCAAAACCCTGTTCCAGGGCTGATGTGGCAATAAAGGCTCAAGGGGCACCTCACAGTGGCCCTGTCCCGTTCATGCACAAACCTCCAACACAGAAACAAACTCCAGTATTTCACCCTGTGGTTGACAGAGTGAATCTCCACAACCTCCAACACAGAAAGGAGCTCCAGAATTTCACCTTGTGGTTGAAAAAGTGAATCTCCACAACCTCCAACACAGAAAGGAGCTCCAGAATTTCACCTTGTGGTTGACAGAGTGAATCTCCACGACCTCCAACACAGAAAGGAGCTGCAGAATTTCACCTTGTTGCTGACAAAGTGAATCTCCACAACCTCTAGCACAGAATGAGCTCCAGAATTTTCACCTTCTGGTTGACAGAGTGAATCTCCACAACCTCCAACACAGCAAGGAGCTGCAGCAGTTTTTTACCTCGTGGTTGACGAAGCGAATGTCCCGAGAGAAGATGGCAGCCACCCAGTCACAGCCCAGCTTGACATCGATGCTCTGGGCCAGCTTCTCCAGCGTGGGCAGGTGGCTGCTCAGGAAGTGATAGGCCAGGGTGACGTGGAGCTGCTTCTTGTGGGGCTCCACGTGGACATCTGCAAGGGAGAGGAGGGTTAAAACCCCTTCCTGCCACGTTAGAGACTCTAACAGGAGCTGGGCTTGCAGAGACCCTCAGGTCTGAGCATCATCAGCATCAAACTGGAGCTCAGCTGGAAATGCTGGGAGTGGGAGGTCTCTAATATTGCACCCCAGATCAAATGATTGGAGATTTTGGGGGATTTTGGGGCCTGATTCAGCCTGAGTCACAGCAGGGCACCAGGCAAACTGCCAAACATCAGGTGGTGTGACAATCCTGACTGAAACTCAGGACACAGGGGATCTCCTGCCAGCCACAGAAGAAGAGGCATTTTTCCTGGTAGGAAAAATCCAGCAGGCCTTCATGAGCAGCTGAGGATCTTCCCAAACTAAGCAGGTTAAAAAGCATAATTTTTACTCTCCCTCCACTGTTCTCTCTGCTGCACTAAATTACAAATCCATGGAGTTTGCAGCTTTGTGCAGGTGGATTAAATCTTTTCCCTGGACATCAGGTGGATTATCAGTTTCACCATTGAGGGTGAGGTATCCCCAAACTGTGGAAATATAATAATGATTCAAAATGGTCCTGCAGAAAAAAATAATCCGCATCAGGAGATGATTCCAGGTGAAAATATGTGAAATATTGGGGCTCTTTCAGTAGATGTGAAAATCATAGGAGACGTTGTTTGCATGTCATTTATTCTTGCTTATTCAACCAGAAATTGCAATTAAATCTGACTGATTATTCAGCCACAACTGCAGCTATTCAGAGACTTGGCTCCAAGTGCCAGCCAGGGGTAGCTTTGCAAGCTCATCCATCTTTTTTTTTGTTGTTGTTGTTTTTCACCAGCAATAAAAAATATGTTCAAGATCTCTGAAAAAAACCCAGAGACTTTCATGTGAAAACCTGACCAAGCTGTGGCTGCAATGCAGCAATTGCCTTCCCCTAAAAAATCCCCAATCTGGCCTGAATTGGAGCAGTCTCAGGGGCAGAAGGTTGTTAAAAACCCCTTCCTGCCACATTAGGGACTCTAACAGGAGCTGGGCTTGCAGAGACCCTCAGGTCTGAGCACCAAACTTTGATTTTTCTGACCATGCCCACCCAGGAGCTCCTGGCAGCTGTCAGAGCAGTCACTCACCTGCTTTGGAAGCTGCCTCTGCAGCAAAGTCTGCAGCAAACTTCTTGAGCACCTCAGCACTCTCCTCCTTGACGAAGAGCCCGATGAAGTTGGAGGAGGTGTAGAGCTCCAGGGGCAGCGGGGCAGGGAATTTGCATTTCCAGCGCATCACCGTGGCCTGCAGGGCTTCTGTGAGAGCATCCACCTTGCTGTCCTCACACTGCCAAGGAGACAGGACAGGCATGGAAAGGAAAGGATGTGGGTGGGTGTCAGTGGCCTACCCTTCCCCTCGTGCAGTGAGAAAAAGCACAGGGGCATGGGAGAAAAAAATAAATAAACCCCCTATGTTTAGAAATCCTCGGCCCCTCCCTTGTCCTCAAAGCAGGATCAGCTATCCCCAAGTAACCTCCCAACCTCCCCCACCCATTCTCACACTAAGGATCACTGGAGGGGATGAGAATTCTGTCTTCTGCTCCTCCCTGGAAACAACAGCTTAAAAAACCAATCACCTCCCCAGCAGCTCAGGCATCATCATCATCATCATCATCATCATCATCATCACCCCCTCGGCTCCCCCCAAACCAGGGTGAAGCCTCCAGGCACAGGAATGGCTGGAGGAGCGAGGAGCTGTGCTTTACCATGAAGAACTGGCAGAGGGTGATGTGTGGGAAGATGTTGTGAGCTTTGTTCTTGCCACAGATCTGCTTGGACTGCTGCCAGAACTCGGAGAGCTTCTGCGCCAGGGGCCCGGTGGGGCGCAGGTACAGCACGTACTCCCGGGGCAGGCTGTCATCCAGGAAGGGGTCACCCACGTGGGAGAAGAGCCTGGCAGGCAAAAAGAGCTGCTCAATTGAGAGATAAACACAGATTGTTTTATTCCCCCTCCCCCCAATGAAAAGAGTTTTCCCCTGTGCTGGCTCCCATTTGCTGTCCCTTTAAGGGGAAAAGTGGGGCTGGTGGGTCAGGCAGAGCTGCAGTGCCTCACCTGCAGCCCATCCCCACTGCTCAGTAACACAGAAACTCCTGGGAACGTGGGGACTCTGAGATCTCTGGCTGTGCTGCATCCTGGAGGTCACGTAAATGTTTATGGAAGGTGCCTGGTGGGGCTGGAAATTCCCTTCCTCCCTCTTCCCAAGGGCTGGCTGCTTATTCCCAGCTCTGGAATAGCAAGCTCTGCTAGCAGGGAAGAGAGGGAAAGGGGAAATGTGATCAGAAATAAATTTGGGAAACACGCTGCTGTGTATTTGTAGTCTCCACAATTTCAGGCAGAGCTGCAGTGCCTCAGCTGCTGCCCATCCCCACTGCTCAGTAACAAAAATGGGGTTTGCTCGCAGGCTGATGCTCTGAGGATCTAGCCCAGGTCACTGCTTCTGCCTTTCAGGGTGCAAAACACAGGGAGGAGAGCACCAGCAATGGCTGCAGAAGGCAGCTCTCAGCTTTTCTGCTCAGCTCAGACCACAAACCCCCTCAGAGCAGGCTCATTTCTGGATTGCTTATTTCCAGCACCTCCCTAGCTCTGCAGGGGCTTTTCAGACAACGCCCCTGTTGTCTAAACATTCCACATTCTAATGGCTGAAACCACAAAATTCACCATTTCTTCTACTTTTTTAACATTTATTACTTCATACCAACCAGTCGCATGCTGCTTGAACGCTCCTTCCACCTGTGGATGCCAGCGCTTTTTGCCTGCAGAGAGAGCAAAATAAAAAGAGAATTTCAGTGCTGCTGGGCCTCATTGCTGTGTGTTTGGACACTCTGGGATGCCCTTTCCAATTCTCCAACCCCTGGGGCTTTATTTTTTTGGATGTGCCACCTGTCAAATCCCCATAAACTGTTGGAAGGGCAAAGTCATTCAGCCAGCACAAAATATGAAATATGGACCTCTGGGTTCAACCATTTCCCCACTTTCTCTGGACAGAGAAACCCCAGCATTTCACCTCTCTTTGCTGGGAATTTCAGCATAAAACACCCGAGAGTTGGGTCTGAAAGTGCAGGGGTTGCACTGAGGAGAAGAAAAATTCAACAGCCACGAGAGGGCACAAACCAGAGATTTTCCAGCTTAGAAAAGTTCCCTTTAGTCCTTGCTGTACTCAAAGAGCTTTTTTGCTTCCTCCCCTTCAGGATGCCTCTAAATCCCTTTTCACTCCAGTTTTCCAGAGCAGACCAGCACAAGTAACAGCTTTAAACGTGGAATTGTGTTTTCCAAATGCCCCACACCATGGGAAAGCAGCTGTGGATCAGCTCAGCTCTGTGGCAGCAGAGACTCACCCAGAACACAAAGGGAGCAAAAATTATGAGTGGAAAAGGCAGAAAATGACAGAATTTTTAGGGTTACGGGGCAGAGACAGGCACTCAGCTGGGGAAGGTGCAAAATTCCCCATGACCAGGCGATTTCAGAGCTTCCAGCTTAAGGGCAAGGGGAGATGCAGGGTGCAGCCCGTGGGTCTGGGATCAGGACAGCTGGGTGACAGTGCCTGTGTCATCCCCTGTGCCTGCCTTCCAAAATGCCCAGACAACCTCGGAGGATATTTCTGCACCCCCCCAGCCCTCAGCCATGTGCTGTTGACTCAGCTGTGCCTCAGCTCTGCCCCTTGCCTTCCCCGCCCCTTGAACACACACATTTTTGTTCCTTTGGAGGGTAAGAGGAAGGCAGAAAGATAACGCTGAAAAAAAAGAAAAAAAAAAAGAAAAAAAAAGAAAATAAAAGGGCTGTGTTGCAAATGTGTGATGATGAAAACACTTCCTCCCCAAGTGGTTTTGCTGCCCTGATGTGCCAGCATTCCCTGGAAATCAGCAGTGCTGGTCCCGGGGAGGGTGGCTCTGGGCTGGTGAGCGCTGCTGGGTTGGTGTTTCTGCCTTGCTGACCTCGCTCTGCTCTGGAAAATGTTCTATGCAAAGCAGCCCCTGCTTTGCTTTGGAAAGCAGCTGGGGCAGAGGAGCAAAAGATAAGGGCTTCTCTCTAAAAGATAAGGGGAACTTCTCTAAAATATATGAGGGACTTCTCTAAAAGATAAGGAGGACCTCTATAAAAAATAAGGGGGACCTCTCTTAAAAGATAAGGGGGACTTCTCTAAAAGATAAGGTGGACTTTTCTAAAAGATAAGGGGGATCTTTCTAAAAGATAAGGAGGAACTCTATAAAAAAGAAGGGGGACCTCTCTAAAAGATAAGGGTTTCTCTCTAAAAGATAAGGGTTTCTCTCTAAAAGATAAGAGGACCTCTCTGGGAGCGATTCCTGGGGGTTTTTCCTGCCCTGCTTCCATCATTTGCTGGGCTGCCCTTGCTCAGTTCCCCTCCCTCCTGCCCGGGCTGCACCTGCTCTCCCAGGCACACCCGGAGCTGTGACTCTGCAGAAGCCTCCTGTGGAGCCTGCCGCTGGAAGTGCCCTCCCAGGACACCTCTGGCTCTGCCAGGAGCAGATTCCCGGGATTTCCTCTGCCAGGAGCAGATTCCCGGGATTTCCCCTGCCCAGGGGCCAGCACAGCCTCTGCAGGAGCTGTGCACAGCCCGGCTTCATCGCCCACCCTCGGGGACGCCTCTCCCTCACCACCCGCGGATTCCTTGGAACAAATCGCACCCTGGAGCTGTGCTGGGATGAGCTGCAGCTCCTGGGGGGCTTGGGGACCCCGAGGGGCGGCAGAGAAGAGAGGCTGGACCCCCCCTCTGCTCAGGTGTGACTGCCAGAGCTGCCTCCATCATCCACAGGGACAATCAACTCCCTGCTCAATTTAATTTTCAGTGTGAGGAGGAAATGCTGCACAAAGCACACAAAGCCAAAGGGTATTTTTATCCCAGGACCTGCAACTGAGAGATTTCTTTCTTTTCTTTTCTTTTTTTTTTTTTCCCCTTATTTTTTAATTTAGTGCAAGAGATGCTGCTGATGACTGATACGTCTCTGCTTCCCTCCCAAAATTCCACCCTGGCCAAAACCTGGAGAGGACCCATCCTCCAGCTCCCAGGCCAAAATCAGCTTTTTTTATTCAAAATTGGTCACAGCCATGCAAAAGTGGCCTGATTTTCACAACTGCTGAGTGCAGTGGGAGCTGGAAAACACAACCTGCCCCTGAGAAAATCAGGTCATTTAATTAGGTGACAAATTATGGCTTAGGTGCTCAGATTTCCTCACGCTGGGTAGCAAGTGTTGGCTGGAACACTGCAGAAAAAAAAATAAATTTGTGACTCAGATGAACCAGAAAAGAGGAAAAAGTAAGAAAATAACCTATTTGTCAGAACTTATGAGATGATATCACACAATAACCGTTTCTGGGGATGCAAAATGAGTTCAGGTAGGGCATGAGAAGCTTTGTGCTGCTCCCCTGAGGCACCCAATTCCTCCATCTCTTGGCTTCTGAGATGAAGTGCAGGGAAATCATTTAACAGCACCCAGCAACATGGAATAATCATCTTGAACAGACAGCAAGGCAGATGTTCTGTGCAACTGCAGCTCTGGAGGACTGGGGGAAGGGGAAAGAAATTCCTAATGGCAATGTCCTCCAAATGCACAGCAGGAATTTTATTCAGCAGGAAGAATTAAATATGTTTTATTCTTCGACCACAAAGCCCTCCCTTTGACACTCTTCAATGTCGAGGCCCAAGCAAAACCTTTTCCCACTCAATCACTGCTTGAACAGGATGAAATATTCCCAGCTAAAGAGCCCAAAATATTCCAGCAGAATTGGTGCTGCTGCCCTGGCCGGCACATTAATGTGTAAATGGTGCCCATTTTAACCCCAGCACACTTTAATGGCAGAACACAGAGCTCTGAGTGCTGCTCTGAGAACTTCACCCCTGCCTGCTGGAGGGTTTTTGGCAGGGAAAAGAAAAAGGAGGATGTCAACTCAGCTGGGAAATATATATCAATAAACATAAAATATAATGGCCAAGCCCCATTTGCTTCAGAGGAAATGACTGCAGTGGGGAGCGAGGCATTAACCACAAGGAGAGCCTTCGGCCTCAGAGGCACCACACAAATTCCTCCCTCTCTGAGGGCTCAGCCCTCTGCCTCCAGTCCAGTTTAAAGTGTTCAGCTTTATTCAAGCCCAGCTTAAAAAGAGAGGGGCTGCCACAGCCCTGCAAACAGCAAGAGAAAGGCAGGGGGGAGCTGTTCTGAGATGAAATGTGATGCAGATGAAGATCTGTTGCTAAAAAAGTGTGCAAACTTCAGGGGCTTGGTGCCCCAGCAGGGTTTTCCATTGGCTCTTGGTTAATTTCGCTAATTGTGCCATCAGCAGAGCTCTGGACCCGGCTTTATTTGGAATTTCTGTTCTCAGAAAACGCCAGCAGCAGCCTCTGCCTCAGCCCCGGCTCCACAGGCACCGAGGGATTTGGGAATGAGCCCTGGAGGGATGGAGCAAAGAGAGGGAATGACCAACTCTGCCCTTCTATCCCACCCCCAAACCCACACAAACTCCTTCCCCCTGAGCAAAACCCCTCCCAGGGATGAATTCATCACCTGAAACTCTGCCCCATCAAATATTTCTCTGTGTAAATAAATTTTATTTTTTAAATACCATGGAAGTGCTTGGCTCTTCTCGTCAGGTCCCACTCACAGACTTGCCTGACAGGGTAAAATAGGAATTACAGCCCATAATTTATGCCAAATAAGTTTGAAAGAAGGATGCTGTCAAACAGAGCGTTTTTCCTCAGGAATACAAAATAAGCACCTTCATTTTTGCTTGTTTGTGCCTATAAAACATATTTATATAAACATATATTCAACTAGCTCTGTGCGTCTATTTAAAGCGTGGCTTTTTCCATCTCTGTTGGTTTCTGGTAAAAAAATAGAAAGCAAAATGCTGGCTGGCTCCAGGGAATGGGAAAAAAATAGGGATTGTCTGGCTGCAGCTGCTGTTTGGAGCAGACCTGTCAGTGCAGGTACAGGTCAGGAGCCCAAAATTTAAATTTCTCCTTGCCTCACATGTCAAAGTCATGGGGTGGGAGGTCCTGAATTCAAACTCTGCTCTACAGGAAAGCTGTTAAAAAAATCTCCACAAATAGTAAAATTCCTGGTATTTTTTGTGTGTTTTATTCCAAATTGCCCATCAAGTGACCTCTACAGATCCCTGAATTTTTGCAGTTTTCACCAATTGTTTATTAACAACCCAACAAGGGGAATTTGCCTGTTTTAGGCTTCCACTAAACAACTGCACATTGAGGAACGGTTTTGCAGAGAAAATTTCGGTGCATTTAATGACTTGGTTATGTGAAGTTGGGGGAAAAACCCCTAAATTCCTGGGTGCCACAAATTTCTTAATTATTCTGCCCACAGCGAGCTGTTCTTCCTGCCCGTGCTGCGCTCCTCTGAATCCTCAACACGCAGAATATTGAAAAAAAAGAATCATATGATGCTTCAGTTCTTATTTGGGTGACCTTCCTGCTATAAATAGGGCCAGGACAGGAAGATATCACCGGGGATCCAGTTCCTGTTTAGGGCAGGGGGGTTGGGGATGTTCCTTTTCTGAGAAGGAAAAACCAGCAGAACCCCGCGGCGTTTCCGTGGGAGCGTGGCAGGATAATTGATCTCTCTCCCTTCACTGAGTTTTACCTTAATTTCTGCTGTTTTCCTGCCTGGTGACTGAGTCCCTACTCACACTGAATTTGCTGATTTTAATTTGCAATTTAATTGCAGTCACGTCCAGCCCAGAGCACGAGCTGGTTTTGCGCCCCAATATTCCCTTTGGGAACTCGCTGTTCCCAACCTCTGAGCTCAGCAGGGGCCACCAGCTGTGGAAAGCACCCAGGTCCTGCCTGGAATACAGGAACTTCCAGAGGGGAAATTCCTGGGGACTCTGAGATCTCTGGCTGTGCTGCATCCTGGAGGTCACGTAAATGTTTATGGAAGGTGCCTGGTGGGGCTGGAAATCCCCTTCCTCCCTCTTCCCAAGGGCTGGCTGCTTATTCCCAGCTCTGGAATAGCAAGCTCTGGTAGCAGGGAAGAGAGGGAAAGGGGAAATGTCATCAGAAATAAATTTGGGAAACACGCTGCTGTATATTTGTAGTCTCCACAATTTCAAATGTTCCTTTTTATTTTTTTTAATTTTTAATTTTTTTTCCAGAGGACAAGAAAACTGCAGCCTGGCCACAGGAGGAGGAGGATGAAATGATGATTTTTATGTGCAAAGAATGAGGGCCTGGGCATGTGTCTCTTGCTTTTTGGAGTTATGTAAGATTTGGAAAGCAGATTTCTCTCCCCACCGAGTCATTCCCTAATCCCCTGCTCAGCCAGCTTGTTAAAGCACGAGGAGAGGGAAGCACAGGCTCGTTAAAGTGGCCGGGATAAAGGCAGGAATGTAGCAGCCATTCACCATTTCCAAGGAGAGACAGGGTTTAAAGAGGAAGCAGGATATTCCCCTCCTTGGAACAACAACAGCACAGCTTTTTTATGAGGCGTGGGCTTGGCTGTCCAGCTCCTGCAGGATGCAGGAGGAACATGGCACAGCTTTTCGGGCTCCTCTGAATCTCACACCCCATCTGGCCTTTCATTCTCCCCTTCAGCTGCAAAGCCCTGTCGTTAGGTTTGCTTATAATCCTGATATTGGTTTTCTTTTTAATTTCTGTTTTGGATGACATTTGCTGTCTGGCTTCCTGGTTCACTTCCTTCAGCTTCTCTCCCCATGTGCTAATCTAAAAGTGCTGCTCAAACAAGCTCTGAAAATAGCAGGAGGCCTGAAGCTGGGAATTGAAGAAAACGGTGTCTCACAATTCTCCAATAAACCCACAAAAATTGGCAGCACCTCAGCTCCTGGTTCAGATTCAAAACTGTGACTGCAGGGCGGTGGGGACTCGGTTCAGGGAGGTGAAAAATAACTGCTGCTGCCAAAGCTTTTGCAGAATTGTGGCCATCAGCACGGCAGATAGGGTTAACACAAATAAATTCACACAGAGCACATTCAGCTCGCCCCCTTCAAACACCTGATGTTAACAGCGGCCAGAGTGACCACGAGCTCATCACTCACAGGCAGCAGCTTTCATCTCAGAGCTATTCATCCATTTTTAGCTAACCAGGAAGACAATGTCCTTGCAAGGAGCCAAGCTGGAGGTTTAAGGATGCTCCAATGCACCATCTGGAGGCGCAGCGATAGCCAGAAAAGGAAGCAGTTGTCACGCTGATTGGGAAGAGATGAAATCCCTCCTTTGAGGCGAGCACGGCGCTTTCTTCTCCCTAATTGCTCCTCTCCCTACCCAGGAAGGAGATTTGCCACAGCTCTGCTTCGTTTCCAAGGTGCTCCTTGTTGCCACAGCCCCTTGCTCCCATCGGGAGAGGGCTGCAGGCCGGTGGAGCTGCCAGGGAATGGGGAACGGGGCCAGGTGGCTGCTGCTGGCACCCCGCGAGTCCCCAATGTCCCGCTGCCACCTCGCCTCTCCATCTGTCACAGCCTGGCTGCTCTGTCCCCAGTGCCCAGCACCTGCTGCCCCACACCTGAGAGCCCCCACAGCCTCCTCCAGGCTCCCTGTGCTCCCTCTCTGCCCCCAGCCCCACTTCACTCCTCTGTACAGCGAATTTTTTTAGCAGAGCTTTAGGAAGAGAAGGGGAAAAAAAAAAAAAAAAAAAAAAAAAAAAAAAAAAAAAAAAAAAAAAAAAAAAAAAAAAAAATTTTCCAGCTTCTTGGGGTTTCAAAACAGGAAGTTTGAGGGCGGTGCAGTTGCACAATTTGCCAGAAGCTGCTGTTCTGTGAAGCTGGTGACACGGGGCCGTACCAGGAACTCCAGCCCTGACGGCCACCAAGGATGTGACTTTCTGGGACCAGTTCTTCCTGGGTTTGGACGTGCTGCTGGTGTCTGGAGCAGCCCTGTGTGAGCTCCTCCTGGCTGCCAGCACAGAGCCAGCGTGCCCTGCAGGGGCTCAGGGCAGGTTTTCCCAGGCTGGGAGAGGAAGGAGCAGAGATAACACAGCCAGAGCCCCAGAGCAGAGCCCTGAGCTGCCTGGCCTGGATCTCGTGAGCAAACCTGCGGTGCAAAATCCCTCCTGGGGCTGGGGGCAGCTCCCCGTGCCCTGCACACCCCAGAGGGGCACTGGGATGCTGGGCTGCACTGGCTCTGCTCGGCAAACAACAGGTTTTGGTCAGAATTTTGTCAGGTTGGGTCCTGCACCACCAAATCACAGAATCCTGGGGTGGTTTGGGCTTTGGAGATCCTCTGGTTCCATCAGGGAAACCAAATATCCACTTCCACCGCCCCAGGGTGCTCCCAGCCCCCTCCAGCCTGGCCTTGGGCACTGCCAGGGATCCAGGGAAAACTATTCCAGAGCCCCACAACCCTCGTGGGGAAGAATTTCTTCCATAAATCCCTTCCCAGTTTCAGCCTTTTTCTATCCAGTGAAGAAGGGAATATCTTGTGCTTGCCAAAAACGGGTGAGTTCAGAAATGGGCGAGGTCAGAATTCAAAAATGGGTGACAAAAAGTGCAGGAAAAGGAAGCAAAGTTTGCCCAATTAATCCTCATTGAAACTGCAAGATTTCATTCCCTTTCTTGAAAGGAAGAATTTCCTTGAAATCAGAGAACAAAGTTTAACAAACACTCTGGAAAGGAGATATGATCAAATAAAATGCAATTGAAAGAAACACAGAAAATTTGGAAATGGAGTGATGACAACCAAATGGACTGAAATGAAATGAGAGGCAATGAAAAGCATTAAAACTTGCCAAAATTAATCCAATTAAATCCTGAAATCAGGGAAGAACTGTAAATAAAGAGACAGGAGGAGAAACTAAAGAAATGAAATCTTAAAAATACAAAAAGGAAAAATCCCAAAACTCCCATCCCAACATCTGCACTCAGCTTAATTTGCTGCTCCTTGCCCTGATCCGTTTTTATCTCCTGCAATGCTCCTTCTGACCCCTCATTTCCCCCTCAAGTGCTGATTTTCCCTTCTTTAGGGGCAGTGGGGACTCTCAGGGCTCTGTGTGCTTGTGGGCTCAGACCTGCTGAAAAGGCAAACCCTGGAGCTGGAAAATGGGAAGTGGAGCTAAGCCTGCCCTCACACCTCAAACAGAGCCAGGCAAAGCAGCAAGAGGGAAGTCGAAGAAATTAAGGAAGGTGGAAGGAAGAAGAAGGGTGGGGTGCTGAAATAGTTGGGTCAAAGGCAAAAAGAGAGGCTCAAAAATAGCCTCCTGCTCTAGACAGCTCTGTTCAGGAAATTTTGGAAGCCTTGTCGTTCTCCTTGTTGGTTTTTTCTTTCAGTAATACACGAAATTCAGTGTTTCAAATTAGTATTCCCCACTTTTTTTTGTCATGTAGAGAAGACCAATGTCAATATCCATGACAACAATATTCAATTTGGGCCAAGAAGCCCAAAATGCTGTAGAAAAAAGGGGGAAAAGAGGGGAAAATGCAGATGATGAGGGATATTTGCCACTGACTAAAACATCCCCCAGGACAGAATTGGGGCTGGGAGTCCCCTGGTGCCACAAACCCCACTTGAGGGGTGAGAAAACACAGCAGGGCTCAGGCTCTTTCCTCAGAGACTCTGAAGCGTGTGGTTACAGCTCTGAGCTGCAGCTAAAGTCAAAGTTTCCACTGGGGGAAAGAGAAAACAAGTGAGGCAGCAAGCTCTGCTCTGAATTTCAGCTTGGGGAGTTTGGTCTCCTTCAGGCCCCTTTGGAGTCCTCAGGTGATACAAAATCTGTAAAAATGTACAGTTATTTTGCTGTTATAATCATGGTAAGTTGTAAACTCTTGGCCAGACTTCACACTCTAAAACCAGAATAAATATTAAGAATGACCCTGCAGTGACTGGCTCAGTAATCTGGATTTTTTTACGATTTTTTTTTTAACCAAGAGACTCCAAAAAGTTTCAACCTTCACAAGGGAAGGGCTAAAAACCCCCTCACATTAAAAAAATAAATATGTTTGAAGCCTAAAAGGGAACAGGAAATGAAGAATTGTGATAAACTGAGAAACAACGAGATAAAGAAGGATCTAAGACTCTAATGAGAAGACTTCACCACAGACTGGGAAGCTTTCCCTGCATATTTTCCTGATTTTGTTCCGGCCTGTCAGCTCTAAGCCTTTTTACTCCTGTATCTGATCCTGCAGAATATGTCAGTGAATTACAAAAAAAAAAAAAAAAAAAAAAAAAAAAAAAAAAAAAAAAAAAAAAAAAAGGCAATAGGAAGGCTTTAATGAGACCTGGATTTAGTAATTATCCCTGCACCAAGGAGTACTTATGCATCTCTTTAACTCCAAGCATGTACTTACAGACTCCAGCCCTGCCCTCATGCAAAGCAGGTGCTGCAAGGTTATTGCAAATCAGGGCTCTGCTTCTCTTCTTCCTCCCAGCACCATTTCCAAAGGTTTTAAACCAAGTGTTTGCTGTGATAAAAGGAGCTTTGCTCAGCTCCCTGAGCAAATTTGATGCTGGCAGGGATTTGATGCTGGCAGGAGCACTTGGGTGTGTTTTGCTGGAGTGTTTGCTCACAAAAAGCCCCTCAAGCAGCAAAGGTCTGGCAGAGCCCTCAGCCCAGCACATCCTCCCCATCCCCTGGACCCTCTTCATGGCCTGTAATCAAAGACTCCCCATTAAGCACTGCTTAATTCTCATCTTTGTGGGGGAAAACCTTCACCTCCCCACGCCCCCGAATGTCTGTGCAACACTGAAATGGTTCTGCAGCTCTGTCAGAGACCTCAACGGGGCACAGCCACGGCAAAAATCATAAAATATCAGCTCAGCAGGTCTCTCCCTCCATCATTTCAGCCTCTGCTGAGCCTCCTGGGTAAACACAAGCAGTGTGAAGTCTCAGGAAGTGCCCAGCACTTGGTTCCATCTGAGCACAGGGGATGGCAATCCCCAGAGCTCAGGCCCTGCTGAAATCCTGCTGGTTTTACAGCACTGAGCAGAAAGTGTTCAACTCCCATTCCATGGTTTTATATCCAGAATCAGCGTGATGTGGGTGCTACAATCTAAATAAATCTCCTTTTTCTCCTCCTTTCACCATTATCATTGAAATTTTAGTCACCTCGGAGGCAGCAGCAGTGGGGTGGGAATAGGTAAGGACAGAGGCATTCCTTTTTCTCGAGAAAAACTTGTGTGTGAGGATCAGAGACACAGCCTGGCCTCTCCCTCCTTCATCCAGACCCTCGGTTAAAATCCCCATGGATGTTCTGGGATTGCTTGGTACCTAAATCAGGGGAGATTTGTGTTTCCCTTCAGCTCATGAGGATTCCCAGCCGAGCTGTGCTGCCTCAGCACCGAGTGCCTTTTCCCATGGATTTTTTTCCCCACCAAGCACAGCTCACACCTCACCCCAGCCCTGGGGACACATTTCCTCCCCTTGCCGGGGCTGTGGGGGCGGCCAGGCCCGGGATGCTCGCCTCGGAGCCCTCGTTATCCCTCTGCAGCAGGTATTGGCAGGCAGGCAGGCAGACAGACAGACAGACACACCCCCCAGGAGCACCACCTCATCTCCAGCGCGCAGCTCTCCCCCGCACCTCGGCGGGTGCTGCTCTGGGGGTGTGCAGCTAAAATTATCCACGGGGGGGGAAAAAAAACCCCAAAACCAACAAAAAAAGCCTTTTACAACTGAGAAGCGAGCCCCATCTCCTCTGGGTTTTCGTGTGTGGCTGGTGTCTAGAAAGCAGCCTGAGAAGTGCAGCTTTTCTTTCCTAAACACAGAAGGAGCCTCTTTTTCCATCTGTTGCAGCCTCTCTGCCCATCCTGGGATGGAATCACTGATCCAGGGGCAATTCCAGCCAGGCACTGGCACTCACAGCAGCGTTAGGAAGGAGAGAACACCTTGCAGTGCTGCAGCTTCAAAATAATATCTGTGCTTCCAGCTGTACCCCTGCCTCCACTGCAAGAGGGCTCCTGGGAGCTGGGACAAGGGAAAGAAATAAATAAAATGAATGGCAGGTTGGTTGTAATTTCAGAATTCAGAATCCCAGAATCCCCAGGCTGGAAGAGACCTCCAAGATCATCGAGTCCAACCCAGCCCCAACACCTCAACTGAAGCATGGCACCGAGTGCCACAGCCAAGAAAAAGAAATAAAATGAATGAATGGCAGGTGCTCACACAGGTTGGCTGTAAATTCCTCTCTGTTTTTAAAGATCACTTGGCTCTGCAGGCTCCTGTGCTCATGCTGAAGGACCTGGACTGCTGTGAGCTTCCCTTTTGGTGAACATTTCAGAGTTGCCTCGTGAAAAATAGGCAGAAAGGAGAATCTATCAGTTGAGAGGAATCCTTAGCAGTAAATTTCAGGGGCTGATGCAGCAAGGCATGGCTGGTAGGTCACAGATCAGGGAAGCACAGCTTGCCTTGGGTGGGGAGGGACCTTAAAAATCATTTCATTCACCCCCTGCCATGGCAGGGACAGCTTCCACCATCCCAGGCTGCTCCAAACCCCGTCCAACCTGGCCTGGAGCACCTTGGAACCTTTTCTGTGCACTGAGGCCTCTCTAAGGTTCTCAAAGGAGCTGAGGCTCCAGGGCTGTGCTGCGCCCCTGCCTCTCTCCAACCTCCTACAACAACTCCTGAGCTTCTCAGGATATTTCAACACAGCATGGCAGAGATGCAGAGCTGCCAATGGAATTCCAGCTTCTGTGTGATGGAAAATAAATACAAATAGGTTCTTGTGACAGAAAATAAATAAAAATAGGTTCTTGTGATGGAAAATAATACAAATAGGTTCTTGTGACAAAAAATAAGTACAAATAGGTTCTTGTGAGAGAAAATAAATACAAATAGGTTCTTGTGATAAAATAAATACGAATAGGTTCTTGTGATGGAAAATAATACAAATAGGTTCTTGGAGAGCTACAGGAGTGCCCCATCTGGAAAAGATTGGGAGGTTATCCTGGTTATCAGCAGTGGAGGATGACAGGAAATGCTGTCCTGGGAGAGCCAGAGGAGCAGAGTGTGTGTTCCAACAAAAATCCAAAGTGTCAGGTCCAGCAGCTGAGGCTCTGAGCAGTCAGGCCGTGGTGCAGGTGAAGGCTCCCAGGAGCAGCCCTGCCCTGCCCTGCCCTGCCCTGTTCAGGGGGGCACAGACACAGCAGGGAGCACAGCCCCCCTCATCCTGCTCTGCTCCCACTCCCAGCACTCCCACACCACACCCTGGGAGGCCCAGATAAGGAAATGGGGATTGCTCTGTGTGTGTGCAGGTGTCCCTCCCGTGCCTCCCTGGGGCCACCCAGGATTTCAGGCTGCAGCTGGAACCAGACCCTTTCCTTCAGTGCAATCCTCTTTGTCCTGCAGTTTAACATTTCATGCTTGCAGCAAAGCACGTTGGCAAACAAGGCTGGCAAATAAATCCCGTGGAGCCAGGCTGAAGTGAATTATCAGGGCAAGTTCTGCAGGCAGCAGGCAGAGCTCGGCACCATTTGGGGGTTTGGGGATTTTTTGGGGATGCTGAGCCCAGCTCTGCCTGGATTCCTGTGTGGGAATGACTCCACCCTGCCAGGCAGGTGAGCGTGCAGCGTGCTGAGACCACGAGGCTTTCACAAGAGCTCAGCATCAGCCTAATTTTGCTCCCAGTGGCATTGAATGAGGCAGAATTAGGCTGGAGCTGAGCTGCTGAGAGCTGTTTCCTATCTTCCTCTTGCTGGAGTTGCCTAAAATAAGGAGTCCAATTAAATCTACAGCAGTACAAAGTATGAGGGAATGTATAATTAATTAAAAAAATCAAAGGCTGTCTTACAGCGCTGATCAGCATTTAGCAATGCTGCCACCAGCTCTTACTCTCTTCATTCTTCCTTTTTAATCAGTGATCATTGTTGCATCTCCTGACAGTGTGATCACATATTCTGGTGGTATTTCAGCAACTGCATTCCCTGGGAGCTGTAAACATCCCCACGGGAGGAGAATGGGAGAGGGAAGAATTTATTACCCAGCCCAGCCCTGGCCCTGACATTTAACTGGAGCCCTGATATTGGTAAGAGATAAAAATTTGCTCGCTGTGAAAGTCAAGGCTTTCATTTTCAGCACAGCCCTGGTGAGAAACTAAAAGCAGAGAGAAGAAATTGCCATGTCCAAGGTCATCTCCCAGAGTTATCACTCTCCTTACTGGTGCTTCTCTGTATCCAGCACTCCCAAAAACTAAAAGGGTTTTTGGGGGTCTACCAAAAAGCATAAAGCTGTGAGCAGAGGGTTTTGTCACCTCCCAAACAAGAGTTTCACACTTGCACTGTCCCCGTGCAGCTGAGGGAAGCTGGGGAGGATGTGCTCCTGACACTTCTCCTGGCAGCAGCCCCCAGGAGCTGTGCTGGATCCACAGCAGAGCTGTGCTGCATCCACAGCAGAGCTGTGCTGCATCCACAGCAGAGCTGCACCGACTCCAGCTGGGCCCCCAGAGCAGAGTCTGCCTTAATTTGGGGTGCCAGCTGTTCACAGTGGGGCAACAGCAGGGTGGGTTTGTGTCACCCCTTCAGGGAGCCCCTGCCCTGGGCTATGCCCAGATTTGCCCATTTTCCCCTTTCCTGGTGGCATTTCAGGCTGAATCTCTCCTTTGTGGCTGGACTATGCCCAGATTTCCCCATTTTCCCCTTTCCTGGTGGCATTTCAGGCTGAATCCCCTCCTTTGAGGCAGCAAGGAGAGCCTTTTTCCTGGAGGAGATTCTGAGGGGAAATGGCCCCAAAGGCAGCAGTGCTGCTCACTCTGTGAGGTGATGAGCCCCTGCTGCTGGCATCACCCCCTCTGTCCCCAGGAGCCCCTGCAGGGCACGTTTTGTGCTGTGGGTGCTTCTCAAGGAGTTCAGATGATTCACAGGGCCTGGAAAAAAATAGTGAGCTGCAATCCAGACCCGAGATCAGCTGCTGCCACGCCAGGTTATACAGAACACAGGATACAGAGCACAGAACACAGAGCAAAGAATACAGAATACACAATACAGAGTACAGAATTGTCACCCCAGGACAGAATAGAGAATACAGAACACAGAATACAGAGCACAGAATACAGACTTGTCACCCCAAAACAGACTACAGAATTCAGAATTCAAAATTCAGAATCCCAGAATCCCCAGGCTGGAAGAGACCTCCAAGATCATCGAGTCCAACCCAGCCCCAACACCTCAACTGAAGCATGGCACCGAGTGCCACAGCCAAGAAAAAGAAATAAAATGAATGAATGGCAGGTGCTCACACAGGTTGGCTGTAAATTCCTCTCTGTTTTTAAAGATCACTTGGCTCTGCAGGCTCCTGTGCTCATGCTGAAGGACCTGGACTGCTGTGAGCTTCCCTTTTGGTGAACATTTCAGAGTTGCCTCGTGAAAAATAGGCAGAAAGGAGAATCTATCAGTTGAGAGGAATCCTTAGCAGTAAATTTCAGGGGCTGATGCAGCAAGGCATGGCTGGTAGGTCACAGATCAGGGAATCACAGCTTGCCTTGGGTGGGGAGGGACCTTAAAAATAATTTCAGGCTTTTTTTATGTGAAATTCCCCCTTCCCTCTGCCTTTTCCCATCCTATTTTCCCTGCATATTCAGCCCACAGATTCCCCCTGGCACTGCCAGTTCCTGCCATGGGTGATGTTGTGCCTTCACAGAAATCACCCTGCTGGGCTCCCTGATTAGTCCAGGCAGGAAGAAAATAAATAATTGTGAGAGGTGAAGTCTCCCCAGCCTGCTCCCAGCACAGCCCAGGGGAGGATCTCTCACCTCAAGGCAGGAAAGCAGCTTCTACATCTGACTCACCATTGCCTTATCCTCAACTAAACACCTTTTGTAAAAGATATTTAGTGAAATTAAATATTTTATTAAATAAGTGATAAAAGATTATTATGGAAAGATCAGCCTTGCCTAAGTGAAATTCAGGTGGAAGGTCTATCCCTGCTGTAGGTTGGACAAAAAGGGATCTCAGACTTCTCAAGGGACTTTTATTTGTACAAACATCAGCCCCTGGGCTGTGTTAAGAGTTATTCTGTCTGTTAAACAAAAAAATGAACTTTTCTTTTCAGTTTGAAACGTAATTTCCTGCATTATTTAATTTTTTCTTCAGTGCATTCCTGAAGGATCGCCCCTCCCAACAGATTCAGGCTTCCAGGATCCAGCTCTGCTGCTGTCAGATTTAAAAATAAAGACCTTTACAAGACTTTTTTTTCTGTAAGGAAGAATAATTTTTACTTCTCTGCTGCCTTTGCTGACTGGGCACTGGTTTCCAGCTATAGGCTGCTGCTCTGAACGACGCATTTGAAGTTATTTTTGAAATGTGTTATTACCCTGAAGTTGCATCTCTCCCTTTTTGATGCATAATTTAGATTTTAGCCTCTCTTAAATTACATGCCCAAGGAACTGCTGATGCTTCTGGGAAAAAAAAAAAACAAAAACACCAAAAAAACCAACTCCAACAACAATAATAAGACTGTACAGAGTATTCTTTGTGGAGACTGTTCTGGATATGAACACATTTATGCTCCTGTGAGTTTTCCCCTCTTTTTGTCTCTGGGATGTTTACACAAGCACAGAACCTCCATTGTTGGGTGATTCACCCAGGGCAGGGAGATCTCGTGAATTCTCCCATCATCTGCAGCATGAAATCACAGCTCTTCATGGCACCCAGATGGATGGATGGAGCAGAAAAGAAATGAAATTTGCTTTTTCTAATGGAGGAGGTTCTTCCTTGCAGAGCAGCAAGGCCAGGCAGAAAACCTCAAGGAAAAACAGGATTATTAAAGTGGTGAGGGGGTTTGAGTAACTCAATCTCGTGCTGGATTTGCTTCTGTTCTGCTGCTTGATGTTGACAAATCTATTTATTTTTGGGTGCATTTCATCCTCTGCTCAAAATAGAGGTAGGGAGGTCCTTGCCTGTTGCTGCTTTGCTTTAGGTTACCAAAGAATTTCTTCCAAAAGCTGCTGAAAAAAATTCCCAGTGGCTTCCAAATGGCTCTGGCCTAAACATTTCTAATTAAAGGTGTGGGCATTTTGGACAAGCGTGTGAATTGTCACAGCTCCCTACTGAAAATGGCTTCAAATTAGTAATGCCAGGTCTGAAGTTAATAAAAAAATAAGGGAAAATAAACTTTCTGTTGTTGAAGGTTTCTGAAGGCCCTGCATTGTACCCAAGCAATTGTAACTGACTTCATCTGCTGCCCCTGAGGTTAAAAAGAAGAGGAAATTATTGCCTGGAATTATCTATCCAACAAAAACTGAGATACAAGGGGGGGGATGGGAAAAAAAAGGTCAAAAATGGGATTTTTTCCAAGTATTGGAGGCAACATCAGCAGGTTTTTAAGTGTGTAATTAATAAAGGAAATGATTCAAATGAAATTAGGCACTTAAAAAAAATCAGCAAAGTGTTGAGGACATAATAACCCCTAAAGAATTCTAAAAGCCTTTTCACATTCGTATTATTCGAGCTCCTCACTCCTGTAATTTCACCTTTTCATTTTATTTTGTTGTTGTTTTAATGGCACAGCTCCTAATAGCAAGTGATTATTTCAGAATCAATGAGTTTCAATAGAAAAGGCAAAGTCAATCCATCTCCTTCCTGTCAGGTGAGAAAAGCTTAAGGAAACAACTTCAGCGTGCCCTAAATGCTTCTAAGAACAAAAAGAAATCTCAAATTTTAAAGTTCTGATAATTAAATCTGTCTTTAAGCCAGGCCTGAGAGTTTCTGTCTTGAGTCAAACCCTGAGTTTTGCAGATTTCTCTTGGAGTAGGTACAGGATGGAGAGAAAAATAAAAAAAAGGCTCAGAAAGTCCAGCCCTAAAACTTCGTGGCAGTTCCCCAAAGTTATTAAAAACCAGTGGCAGGTTTTTGTGATTTTCTGTGCCATGCCATTCATAGGGAGAGCTCCAAGAGCATCTTTGGGGCAATGCCCCAGCGTGGAAAAACCTCCTCGTTGAAGTTCCCATCATTTTCCTCCTCTCAGATCAACGTGAATTGAATTATTTCAGACATTTCCCCACACAGAAACTTCTTTTTTGAGTTTTTTTAAAAAGTCTTTGGCCTCCTGCAGCAGCTGTAGGACCTTATCTAAACCCAGGAATACAAGATCCTGGATAAAAGCCAAACCAGCCTCACACCTTGTCCAAATCCGTGAGGATTAAGCACTTTGTGCAGCCTGAAAAATCAACTTTTTTCCCTGTCTGACAGCTCCACATTTCCCAACCCAACACTCAGTTTTTGTCAGCGTGGAGAAGAGGTGAAATTTTCCACCTGGGATTTATTTTTAGGGAGCTGGGTGCTTTGATGACAATAGGAAGGTTCTGCTGAGCCTTCTGCTGAATATTTCAGCCTCTCCTTACAGAAATTTGGGCTTTGCTGCGAGGTAAGGCTGGGTTTATTTTCCATCCCCCATATTTATTCTCAGGTTTATTATTAAACCTCACCTGCAGGCAGCTTGGGTTTATTACCCCGCAGGGAGAGGAAAGGTAACAACCCACCCCAAACTCCAAAAAAAAAATTAAAATAAAGCTGGAATGCGCTTCAAAAGGCACTCAAACAATAACCTTTCAGCGGATTCCATCACTTCCCGAATCACAAAACACGAGATCCTCCCGGGCTGATGCGGGTGCCAAGCGCGGTGCTGCTACAATGGCTGCATTGTTCCTGCGGGCGAAAAGGGATTTCGGGAACCGCCGCTCCTTCAGCTCATTGTCCGAGGGAGCTTTAACTCCTTAAACCGCAGCCACCGCTCCCAAAAAAGTTGAAATTTTTATTTTCTTTTGTGAGTTTTATTTATTTATTTTTATTTTTATTTTTATTTTTATTTTTATTTTGAAAACAATTATTTGCTGCCAGTTACTGCAGTGGGGCTTTAACTCCTTCCAGCCACAGCCACCGCTCCCAAAAAAGTTGGAATTTTTATTTACTTTTGTGGGTTTTATTTATTTTTATTTTTATTTTTATTTTTATTTTTATTTTTATTTTTATTTTTATTTTTATTTTTATTTTTATTTTTATTTTT
>VZUI01053136.1:0-29231 GCA_013401135.1 Cettia cetti
TCTTCTCTGTCCCATGGCAGTTTGTTATCCACATAGCAACTCAGGGCTCTGCAGGTCCATTTTTCAAATGTGCCAAACATGGGCCGGATCACATGGCTCCTTATCTCTTTCCCTCCCCAAATTTTAACACAGTATTGTATCATTTTCTCTTTCAACCTCTTTCTCCTTACGGGGCATTCCTCCCAATATTCCAACATCCATCCTAGTGGACTTTCTAGAGGGATCTCGTGTATACTCCCTCCTAATTCACCTGCAGACTTTTCTGCAGTTTTTCTCTGGATTTTACTCTTTTTCTGTCCCATTTTACTACTATAGTTTTACCTTCTGCTGTTCTTCAAGTTAAATCTTATTCCCTAAATCCCAACTAGTACCTAATTTTTGGCCAAAGATTTTCCCCGATTTTACCAGCCTACTAATCCTACAGTGAACCGTCCTGCGGGTTTTTGGCTGATATCTAGCTCTCTCTAAATCTTATTTTTCCTGGATCTATCTGATCCCAGACTAAAAGATTTACCAGTCTCCAAACTCCTAGAGACGTCCCTTTCCTCTTAGTCTACCTTGTAACCAGTACCCAAACTCCTAGAGTTCTGTGTAAAGTGAAATTTCACACTCGCTTCCCCCTTGACCGACCGTTCCCCTTGCAGGAATACGGAACTGCGATCGTGGGGTCCGCACTCTCCCCGTGATGATATCACGTCTCACTCACACACTTGGTCACCCCACTCAACCACACGATACTTACGGCTCCTTTTCTCGCGTGGATTCTTCGTGAAAAACTGTACTGCGGCTCTGAAGACCTCCTCTCTGGGTCTTCCCGAGTTCTCTTTTGCTAGCTTTTATCCTGTATCTTCCCCTTTTGATTGTGGTCTCACAATTTGTTTGATTTTTTCCAGTTGGTTCTCCGGGGCCTCCCCGTTTCATCGGGCCACTCAATTCAGCGGTCCGCCTCACAAGCAAAAAAAAAGGGGGCCGCGAGCCCAAACTGGATCACGGCAGCAAGGTCACCAAGTTTGTTACTAATGAAAAGCCAGTTTTAATCAATAAAAGAGAATTTATTGATAAATCACCATAGAAAAAAAGTCTGAGAAAGCCACAATCAAAGAAATAGTTCCGAGCCCGGGATCAGAGCTGGGTGAGCAGAGATTCAGCCTCTGTCGCACCGAACCTGCCCTGTTCACAAAGTTCATTTTTGCAAAGTCTGTTTTTATACTGTTTTCTGGTGGAATGTCAAGTTGCTCCATCCTCCTTTGTCCTTCTCTCCTTTCCTGAATATTTATGAAGGTTTCTTTCTCTGCTGTTAGTCCATTGAACAGCTTTCTGGGAGAGGATGATTGTTTGATTGGAGGAACCCAGCATTGGGATGCACTCTGGTGATGATGTTGCCCAGATGCCAATCAGGTGTTGATCACTGGGTCATTGGCAGTTCCATGTTCGGAGGAGACCCATCTCCTCCCGATGCCAGCCTCTTTTCGGTTGCAAATAGTCCTTATCTCTGGCTGCTGACAAAGGCAGCACAACTCCTGGACACATCTTACTCAAGCATGTATGATTTTATACTATATACCTATGAAAATCTCGAATTATTCCATATCATTTACTACAGTTGGAATTTAATCTTTTCGGGTTTGGGATGTTTTTGGCAGTGCATCAGCATTTGGAGCGGGTAAAGGCTGTGCTGAGTGAGTGCCTGCTGGCAGTGACAGTCTGACGTGCCAGAATGTTTCAGTGTTTGCAGTCAAGTCTCTCTCCTTCCCTTCCTGTGGGGTCTTTGCCCAGGGTTTGCTCAATGGGATATATAAAACCAGGTTTGTCATTTCAGAATTCCAGAAACTGTGGAGGAGCATTCCTGTGGATTCTATGGATGAGGAGAAGATAGAAGAGTATCTGAAACGACAGGGTATTTCTTCCATGCAAGAAACCGGACCAAAGAAAATAGTAAGAGATGCAAATTATAGATCTTCCTAGGAAATCCCCCCTTCCTCATCCCGCAGTGTTAATTCCAAAACATGTTGGACAGCTTGTGCACGGCTTTGTGGAGCTTGGCAAAGTGTGACCAGTGTTAAAAACTGGAAAAACCAAGTGCTACAGCCAGCAGTCAGAGATTTTTATGACTCGTTAGAACCAATTAATCCGAGCAGCATCAAAAGAGGGCAGACGCCAGGAATCCCCATGAGCTCCACAGTGGAAGATTCTGCTTGAAGCTGTACAATACATGAAGAGTAGTAGTGTTTTGGGAGGAAGGAGGTGGCGGGGGGGTTAACTTTTCTGCTAAACAGCTTTCAAATCCTGTTGGGATTGTGGATAGAACTGTGGGTCATGTACCTGCTTCTGTAGCTGCATGGGATGGTTTGGAACCTGCACTTACAAATGCCAGCTTTACTACTGTGCCTGAGAGGCCGTGGCTCTGCTCTGTCCCCCAGGGTCATCTCCCTGCCTGGATTGGAATTGGATGCTGTTGCTTCTCCAGGAGTCAGCACTTCCCTTCCCTGCCTACCCCTGGTTCTGGCAGAGCTCACCTTTCACAGCAGTGGTGACCAGCCCAGTGTCACACCTCAGGCCAGATGTCACAGATCTTCTGACTCCTGTTTGTTTCTTCTTGCAGGCTCCCATTCAGAGGAGGAAGAAACCTGCTTCTCAGAAGAAACGCCGATTTAAGACTCACAATGACCACTTGGTTGGAGTATTAAAAGATTACTCTGATGTGGTTCCTGGCAAGCAGTGAGTGGTTGAATTCTGGAGCAAACGCGCGTTTCTAGACGGGCTTTCCGCTGCTGGGGCTCGGTGTCTGCTCACAGGAGGACTGACTGTATATAATAATGTGATGTGTTTCCCCCACCCCAGCAACTGCCGAGGTGAAACAGGTCAGTTTAAGAGCAAGTATGAGCTTCTGAATTTAGTGGTTAATTTAATTAGCTAATGTCTTTGAGTTAGGAGATTCTCACTAGTTGCCTGTTGGCATAGGGTGATAAATGGTGCTCAGCATGTAATGCAGGAATTCCTGCTCAGTGCTTAACTCTGCTTTTACATTGCTTAATGGATATTTACCTGGAATTACTTACAAGGGGCTTTCTAGTGGGATTGAATACAGCATTTGTTTTACCTATTTCAGGAAAACATTTTCCTAAAATCACTGTAGGCAAAGTTTCTTTCACAGTCAAATACACCCACGGTTTGTATGCTTCTTCCTTGCCACGGGACTGAGCTTTACTGAAAGGCGGTGATACCTGAGAGTCAAACTCAGAAAACCCCTTCTCCCGAAATCCCAGCAGGCTGTGGGATGGGATGCAGCCAGAGCTTCCTAATGTTAATTAGGAATTGCCCTTGGCAATGTCTCCTCACTATTGTGGGTACAAGTGTGTTGCACCTTCTGCTCTGCGCACAGGAGGGAAATAAAATGACGGTGTAATACTGAAGTGTTTTTTTTCTTTTAAGTAATAAATTTACAATGCAGGTTTCCAGTGTTGCTTCCTTAAAGATTGAGAGAATCGGCAACTTTTGTGCTTGTTGCATTTTCCTTTTCATGGAGGTGAAGGAATCTTTGCTGTATTTTTATCTTCTCAGTGACTTACCGTTCTAGGCTAACGCTGTCATCTTTTTAATGACAGGAGAGGGGAGGAACCACCTTAAATGCAAGCTCCCTGCTAAATGCCTGATGTTCTGTGCAGCACAGCCTTACGTGGAATGTGGCCAAATCATGTCCTCTTGATAACTTATTTTGATGTTCCGAAGCAGAGTCGGTCAATGCTGGTCCTGTTTTCCTGGTGCTGCAGGAGAGGAGCTGTTTCTCCGCTCTTCCAGGGTTAGGATCAAAGATAAAAGAGGTGCCTGCAGCTCCCCACCAGTGGCAGATTGCTGCTGCCTGAGCACAGGCTGTTGTCTTGCTCGATGCAGCCGGGGTCGAAGCAGAGGCCGTTGGATGTGGACACGTGAGCAGATGAAGAATGAGGCTTTGTTGCTGTCACACTGAACAAGTTCTGTCAGCTTGGGGAAATATGCTTCTGTAAGTGCAGCATTTATCCTCCTGGTTTTAAAGGCTGCTCTTCTGAGAATCAGACAGTGCTTCCAGCATTGCACATGTCAGCCCTGTTTAAGGAGCTGCCAAATACCATCAGGAGGTTTCCTCTATTATTTTATTTTTTTTTTTTTCATGCTTTTAAAATATATATATAAAAAAGCATGCTGCTGCAGATGGTTTTGAAACTCTTTTTCTTTCCTGTATCTTCCAGGTCAGCACAAACAATTCCTCTTGGTGCTTTTTAGTTTTCCATTACAGTTCTGCTTTAAGTACCTAGCACACTTGCAAAACTGTTCACCTCTCTCCTGTCATCTTCACTCAAAGAAAAAAGGTTTCCTTCCATCTGCTGTATCTTTCAGCAGTGATTTTTTGGTGGTGATGCTTGGACAACAGCAGGGTTCTGAGCTGCCTTTCCTGCCTTTGGGGAGTCTCATGGAGTAACTTCCCAGTTATCTTACATCACACTGCCCTTTCTCTGTGGACCAAAGCTGGCTGTAAGGTAGGCTACCTGCTTTATTTCTCTGCTCAAGTGATTAGGATAATAGAGTCTGAGTCTAAAGAAAACGCCTCCAGCTACTTTGAAAGATGAAAAGTATGTTAGGTCAAAAAAACAGGAGAGCAGGAAAGGGAAAGTGACTGTGAGCTCTGTGTGTTGCACTGGCCTTGTCAGGCTCCAGTGTTCCAAGGAGAAAAAGGGTCCAGGTGGTGTCCAGTTGGAAAGACTGAATTAGCTGCTTTGCCTCACTGGTGGATGTCTTCTCCTCTGCAGTAGTAGCAGAAAGGGCATAAATAAGTTTTGCAGCTTGTTAGGGTAAAATCTAAAAAACAGCTGAAGGGGAGCAGACATGGGCCTGTTAGTGGTGTCACGGACTACAGACAAGCAGTAGTGAAGAAAACAAGTTCAGACAATAAGCACAGAATCGTAGAATCCAAACTGGTTTGGGTTGGAAGGAACCTTAAAACCCATCCCATTCCACCCCCCTGCCATGGGCAGGGATACCTTCCACTAGACCAGGTTGCTCCAAACCCACTCCAACCCAGCCTTGGACACTTCCAGGGACGGGACAGCCACAGCTCTGGGCAATCTGTGCCAGGGCCACAGCAGCCTCACAGTAAAGTCTTTCTTCCATATATCTAAGCTTTCAGTTTGTACCCATTCTCCTTTGTCCTGTCACTACAGTCCCTGATGAAGAGTCCCTCTCTGCCTTCCTTGTAGGCCCCTCCAGATACTGGAAGGGGCTGTGAGGTCTCCATACAGCCTCCTCTTCTCCAGGGTGAACAGACCCAGTTTTCTAAGCCTATCAAAAAGAAGAGGAGCGTGAGCTCCTCTCTTTTTGTTTAGACTTCAGGAGTTGGATTTTGTTTCCCAGAGATGCTCCCAGTGCTCCTTTTTTTTCCAAGACATCTTAAAAATCAAATGGTGGAACTAAAAAACATCTCAGGCTATATAAGCATGAGTCTATTTGCTGAAACCATTTTAGTACCATTCCAGTCCACTTCAGTCTCTTCACAGCATTATATCCTGATCAGGCTTTTTGCTGAAGTTCAGCTGTTAAAAATGTAAACCTTCTTTGTATTCCTCAGGACATTCTCTTGTGTTCTTTGTCTGGCAGAATGACTCTCCTGGTGACCAAAACCACCATGCCCTCACCTTGCTTATATTAGCAAAACCCTTCTTCCCTCAGACTGGCATTGCAAAGGGCTGCTGAGAGGCGGTGCATTCTGTCCCGGCAGCCCTGGGCCATTGTCCCATTTTTCTTCTTCCCTGGAAGCACCTGCTGCAAACCAGGAGGATGAGGACACTTGGGCTGAGAACATAGGATAGAATATTTTAGATGGAAGTGGTCTGTGGCAGGCACCTTGGTCTCATGCATTTCAGGAAGGTTCTTTGGCAAACCCATCTCAGTGCCATCTTTATCTGTCCCTGCCTCTTCCACTCTCCCTGAGGCTCCTGTCCAGCAAGGACATTGGTTCCCTCAGCTCCAGAATTTGGTGGGTTCATCCTGACAAGGTTTTCCTTTTTTTAAGGGACAAGTCGAGTAGCCCAGGAGTGTCACACATCTAAACATGGATCTCTACTAACTAACTTCTCTCCTAAAAGTTGCCCTAACTGAAGAGCTCCTCCATCTCCTCCTCCATTATGATGATCATTCTGGAAGGGGTTGGAAAACAGCAGGATTGTGTATGGTTGAATGAGAAAACTGACATAAGGCAATGTGTATGAGAGCTAATCTATAATTCATCATGATCATTCCAGGCTTTTAGAAAGCGGAGGAGGGCGAGGCGAGGGAGCCCTGAGAAAGGCTGTGGAGGCCCTGCACGTGGCTGCAGCCAGCGAGGGCTGTCACTTCCGATGAGCACGGGCGGGCGGTGCCGGGCCGCCAGGGAGAGCCGTGCTCCCGCTACCTGCGGATGAGGAGGGGCTGCCTTTGCAGATGACTAGAAGCAACCGTGGTGCTGACACCTCATTATTTCCAGCTTTGTTGCTCACTTTACGGTCGTTGCTAATGTACCAGGCCCAAATTCCTTTGTGTGTTACTGCCTCGGGGGCCTCTGGCGGCTCCTGCTTCTGGGGGAAGGATGTCCAGTAGAGCCAGTGCTTCGTGTTGGCTGGTTTAGACTGGCAAGGCTAACCACTGACAGCCATCAGGGAGAGGAGAGCTTGGATCTCAGCCTGCCTAGTGCTGGCTTCCTTCTGCTGGCAAAGTCAGGGATATGGCAAACGAGGTGCTCTGGGATGTGATCTCCTCCTGGGGGAGAGTGAGTCTGCTCTGGCACTGTTCCTCAGGTCTGTGCTTTGGCTCTGCGGGTGTGTTCTGACGGTGTCGGTGTTGTCAGCCCTGGACAATCCCTGCAAAGCAGATATGGAAGACTGGCATCTCCCCAGAAGAGAGGGCTTGCCTGGACACAGCAGGGCTCCCTGGTATTGCATAGCTGTAGCTGTTCTCTTCCCAGGTGAGGTGACCGCAGCCTGCGCCACTCCAGCAAGGGCCAGCAGAGTAAGGGAGGCAGTTGGCTCAGCAGTAGGGAGCTCACACCTGGGCACTGTGTCTGGTTTAGGCCTCCACCTCTATTCAATTGCCCCTCCATCCCCAGGGATGCCAGTTGGAGCTCCCAGGCTGGTCAGGGTAGGGGCAGAGGGCCTGGGAGGAGTCGTAGGGAGCTGGGACTGCTCAGTGTGTTGAGCAGGTGGCTGGGGGTGTATCTAATCACAAGGTACAGTGGTGTGAAGGCAGTAAGGAGGATTATGTGGTCAAATGCTTTTGGCAGCTATGGCAGATGACATAATAGGGGAATGTGGGAAGTTCGGTTTGGATATTAGGAAGAAAACAGCTGGTGAAGAGATGTCTCCATCCATGGAGGGTTTAAGTATTGCCCAGACAAGATCAAGCTGACCAGGTCTCTTGTGGCAACAGTCCAGTTGTGAGAGGGAGGTTGGATCAGAGACCTCCTGCAGCCCCTTCTACCCACACACAGCTGTGGGTCTGAGCCCTGGTCCCTTCAGTGCCTCCTGGCATGCTGTAAGAGCAGTTTTTGTTTCCCCCGGCTTGCTTTTTGCTGCCTTGGCTTGCAGTGGCCTCTGTGTTACTCAGCAGCCCAGGAAAAACAGACATGACTCTGGAAACCCATCAGTGCTTCTGTGGCTGGGATTCACGTGTCGAACTGCACCGGCCTCGTGGGTTGGACATTGTGCAGAGTACAAGCACAGCAGGGGAAAAGGATGGTTAAGGCAGGAGGTTGTCCTGCCATTAAGTTAATTTTTTGACTATATACCTGCACTTCTGGGCTTGCATCCAAGGCCTGAAGTACTTGAGCAGTTTCTTCCTGCCTCCATCAGTTTGGTTGTGTTCTCTATTCCCTCCTGAGCTGGTTATTAATTATGGAGACTGCAGAGATGAAGTCCAGACTCTGCTAATGGTTGACTTCTCTGTGTTTTAGAGGCAGCATTTCAGGGACCTGCTAATGGTATTTCTCAGCTTTGCTTTTTTAAGCCCCACTGTCATCTTGGTTTGTACCCTGAGTGAGGCAGGTAGCGGTGTTCAGGTGTTGGCTGGAGCGTGGCTCTCACGTCTGCAGCACCCAGCTCAGCCCCCTGGACTGGAATGTCCTCCTTTTTGTGTGGGCAAGGAGAACAGAGCAGCCTTTCCTGGCAGCTCTCAGGCAGTGCAGTGACCCTTGCAGGGTGACACCTCTCAATTTCCCTGTTAGGAATCAGGGAGCAAATCCATGTTGAGCACTGTGCCGGGCCCCAGCTATCCTCACAAAGCCACCCACCTCTTCGCTCTTAGCCACCAGCTTCCCTCACAGCCTGTGTCTCAGCCTTCAAAGCTGCCTGGCTAAGCCCTGGTGCTCTGACATCTCTCCCAGCCTTGTTTTTCCTTCTCCCCCTCTCCCAGGAGCGCACTGGGCTTGCTCCTCCTCCCTGCCCCATCCGGGCTGCGTGTGCTGCCAGCCTTGGCGCTGGCTCTGTCTGCCCTTTGCTCTCCCTGGCCCGGCTGGTGCATCTCCATTCCTGCGGCAGGATGCCCTGTCCCTTCTGCTGCTGCCTGACCATCTGCCCCACATCCTCGGAGAGATATGGCTCTCCTTCTCCCACCTTGTTCCCATTGCTCTGCCATTCGCTTGTGTCCGTCTGATGTGGGGAATCAGTGCTGGGGGTTTTTTTGTAGACCCTGCCAGGCTGTTCCCTGCCTTTGCAGCTGCTTCCAGCCTGCTGCCAGTCAGCCAGCCTCTGTGCAGGGATGCACAGGAAGGAGCTGCCTGCATTCTTCCTCCCCAAGCTTGGTCTTATGCTAGGGAGACGGGGAAAAAATTTGGGAAAATGGAAACAATGGGAGTGCAAAATCTCGCTTTGGTTTTTCCAGCTCTTCCTGTTCATATTCCCCAGGACTTATCCCTTGTATCAGATGGCAGCACTGCCGTGGGAGTCCCTGATCCCATTTTGCAATTCTCCAGTGTCAGCCAGCAGCCTGGGCCTTCCTGTAAGTGCCCCAATGGTCACAGGGAAGGAATGTTCCCCCGGCTGCAGGGGGAAAGGTCACCACGGGCAAAGGGGATTCCAGGCGAGCAGCGCGCTGCTCCTGCCCCTTGCTGATGAGGGCACTGCTCATCAGCACAGAGACAAAAACAGGCTGGCTTATGGGGGAAATTGGAAAAAAAAAAAAATGGTTCAAGAGGTTAAATATTTTGGGCAAGGCCCAGCTTCCTTTTGCAGGGCAAATCTGGGAGCAGATGCAATGCCCAGGCAAAGTCCAGGATGTGTGCACGTTTCATGGCTCTGTTAGCTGGAGGATGTTTGCTGCTAAATCCACTCCCAAAAACATCTGTGTGTCCCTTAAAGTGGTGCCTGGGACAGAGTTTTGGCCCATTGCTGCTGCTTGGAGCAGGTCTTGGGCTGAGCAGCATGTTGTGGCTCCCTTCCCTTCCTCCCCCGTGCCTGCCAACAAACCTCTCCACTGGCTGCAACTGGGAAGGAAAGCTGTGAAAGCTGTGAAAGCTGTGACTCGAGGTGGCCGCAGTGGGATTAACATCCAGCATTAAGGGCTTAACTCATCCCTGCCAGCCAGGGGTTTCAAGTAACTGCTGTGCGTCTTCCTTCCACCCTGAATCTTGTAGGTTTTTCAATCCTGTCCTTTACACCCCATTTTCCAGGCTGCCTTTGCTAAACTGGAGCCTGCTCCTGGCACTTTGTTTTTGAAGCCTGGCCTGTTGGCTGAAGCTCCTGGGGGTGCTGGTCACATTTGCTCAGGGTGGGAGCAGAGCAAAGAAAGGAGGAGGAATTTCTAGGTTGGGCTTACAAACCCGAGTTTTTCAAAATTCCCAGCGTGTTAAAAAAAATAGAGCTGATCTGGCCCTTGGTCTCTAGGTTACGTTTGCCTCAGCCGAGGCTGAGCTCATGGAAAACTGCATCCTAGCTCCTGTGCTCCCTGCCAAGATTAGTAGGTTTAAAAACTAACCGATAACATCTTTGTAAACTTGGAGTCATTTCTTTAAAGCCTGCTGATCCTTCCAGCCTGGATTTTGGAGCTTTCCTGGAGATCCAAGAATGCCAAACAGGATGATGGCATCTGCCCTGAAAAATCAACCAGGAGCCTCACAGTGCTTTCAGCTATTCCCAAGGGAGGAAAGAGGCTGATGTTTGCCAAGGCCCTGAGGGGTGTGTTGGGATCCTTCTCCCTGTTCTCAGCCAGATACACAGCACACAGCGACGCTTTGCGCGTAACTTATAATAATCACCGGTTTTATTTTTAAAAAATTACAATAGAAAAGTACCTTTAAACATATTTCCAAAAGCAGAGTAGACAATGGAAGCTTCTCTCCTCTCCACGAGACAAAGTACAGGAAATGGTTTGCTAAAAGAGTTAGTCCGTCGTCGCTTGGGAATGCTGGTGTCATTCCTTTTAGAGCTGCTCTGAGGTTTCTCTTGGATTTGATTTCTTCTCACATCACTTTTATCGGGCCCATTTTTTACAGAAGACCCCAACGGGACAGTTTTTGATTATGAAAAACCCCATTTTTTCATCCCCCTGTCCCACCCCGACCGACAGCCAGAATCTCAGCCATCTTATTTTGGCCCACCCACAGGACAAGAGGAAGGAGAAAGGAAAAGGTGATGATGTTAAACGAGGCCACAAACAGCTGGGGAAAAGCTGGCTATGGCGAGGTCTGGGCAGCAGCTGAGCTCAGTGTTCCCTGCAGCTGGAATGGAGACGGGGGAAAGGCAAGGAGAAGTTCTGCACCTCCCTTTGCAAGGAACTGAAACCTGACAGAGGGTTGGGCCAGTTTGCTCTCTTCTTTTTCCGAATTCCTCCTGGAACAAGGAGAAGGAGAACTAGTATGTAAAGCAGTCTCTCTGCTGGTACTCTATCTCTGTAAAGGATGTTGGCAGCCTCCCTTCTTGTCTGTGCACATGGAAACATGGGAATGCCACACAGGGAGCAGCTGGACCAGCGTAACATCGGCACTAAAACCATAGGCCAGGCCAGGCCAGCGCTTCAGCATAATGGGAAGCCCCTCAGGACTCATGTCCAACCTCGAGGAAGCTGACAAACCAAGGATTTGTTGGTATGTTTTTTCATACAGCAGTTCACGTTGCCCGTAACAGCTAGGAGCAGTCATGGCAGGAGGAGGAGGAGGCAAATTGTCACCTTGCTACATGTGTGGGCTGTCTGCCCATCCCTGATCCGAGCTGTTGTACCCCACAGAAGCTTTGCACAGCAGCTATGAACACAGCCCCAAGGTTAAAAAAAAAAAAAACACAGGAAGGAAGTTCCTGATTGTCCTGCCTGCTCGTCATTTGGTGCAACTGGGAAGAAAACAGTAATACTGTAGTGTCTGCAGATGCCTTGCCAACACAGCCAGAGCACAATTTCTGTGCCAGAGGGAGCACAAGTCCTACAAACTCGCATCATGTGTGTCAACGTCCTCACACTTGTGAACATCATGCCTTCGACATGCAGCTGACAGGGCCAGGGGATAATAAGACTCTTCTTTACACACCTTGAAAGTCAAACACAAAACCTGTGGTCCAACCAGGTGTAAAACTGTCCTCTTGAGGAGCTTTGGTACAAAAATACTTGCTCTTATTTTGGTTTTTTTCCTTTTTCTTTTTTTTTTTTTTTTTTTGTTTGTTTGTTTGTTTTTGTTGGTGGTGGTTTTTTTGGGTTTTTTTTGTTTGTTTTTTTTTTTTTGTAGTCTGCTTTCCTATGGTTCCATTTGAAAAGCTTTTTCAAACACTATAACAATGCCTGTCAAACCATGCTTTCGGGAGTAACACACTCTTCCTTACAAATATACAGTGTAAAAGAGGAAAATATTATTACTAGGTATGTTTTTCTTTTTTCTTCTAGGAGAGCAGATGTGTGATAGAGGCTGTGGGAAAGTCTTGGAGGAATCCAAACTTGTGTGAGGTTTTTTTTCAAGCCTGAAACAACAAAGAGAGGTGTTAAAAAAAAAAAAAAGAGCAGCTGTGATGGAGGAAAAAGGGCTGTGGTTAATCTCTCTTCCTTTGTGGAAGGAAGGAACCAAGATAGGGGAGAGGGAAGCTTGTTTTGGAAATTTGTGTCAGGACCATGCTCTAGGGACAGTTTAGCAGGGAAAGGGCAAGGTGGGAAATGCCTGCAAGGGAGAGACTGTAGCATCCCAGGCATAAAGAAGCCCACTGGTCCCACTTTGTTTCTCCCATCGGCTGTAGTCCCCGGGGTTTGAACTGGAAAGCTGGGAGTTAAGTTTGAGTTGCATTTTGCACTTAAGAGGAATTTGGTCTCTGTTGATCCAAGGCAGGAAGCAAGGACGGAGATGAGATTAGCGAGGGTAATTCAAAGCCGAGAGGCATTCCTTGGCTGTGGAAACTCTCACCCCAGATAACAGTGATAAAGGTGGGAATGGCAGAGCCATGGTTCTGCAGAGCAGTAGCTGGAGCAGCCCCAGGGTCGTACCAACCTCAGGGACTATTCCCTCAGGGACATTGTGTTGGCTTCCTCACTTCTCTGCCCCCTTCCCAAAGCAGCCAAGCGCACAGGGTTGCATCCTTACCAGCACACTGAGGTCCTGTGGAGAGCACATCAACCCAGTAGCCACCTTGGAAGACTCCATTAATACCCACAAGACTGACTGTAGGCCACCATCACACACCTGAGACCTGTGGGAGGGCACAGCAGAGTGAGGGACGCTGGTGCTAGGGCCTGTGGTCAGTTCGCTGTGTGGAGGGGCGATTCCAAAGTGACCAGAGTCGGCACTTCCTAAGGGGACAGCTTGCAGCTTAGTTTGGCCAAGGATGGGCCTTGGTGATCTCAGACATCTTTTCCAATCAAACTCATTCTGGCATTAGCCCCGCCATGATGGGCTCCAGGCAGCAAATAGAGATGCAGGCAGGACAGCCAGGCCCTCAGCCAAACCCTCAGTGGGCTGTGCCCTTCCCAGCTGGAGGAGCCTGGAAGGGAAACAGGAGGTTCCTGACCCTCCATCCTCAAAACCCACTGTCGCTCTTGGGCTTGTGTTTCAAGGGATTCACTCATCTCCCCAAATACGTCCCTGCTTATATTTTATCTGGAAACACTGGCATGTTGCATATTTTGGAAGAACCATTGGTTCCCAAACCCTTGCTACTCCCTATTTTTATCTACTGGGCCTAAAATAGCTGGTAAATTCTTTATGGATCCAAGTCTGGGGCCGGCTGCAGCCAGGGCTGGGCCTCCTGCTCCCCCCGGCTGAGTGACCTCGTGGCCACAGCATAGGGCTGCAGATGCCAGGCAGATGGGCAGAGCAGTCACATGCCAGCATGGGCAGCTGATGCCAGAGCTTTGGATCCACTGGCGTTTCTCCACGGCTGAGTGTGGAAGCAGGAGGCTTCCCAGCAGGGATAGTTCCCAGCTAGGATGGTCCAGGCAGGCTGGAATTGCAGAGCAGGCACTGATCAGTGTCCACCAAGGCTCTTTTCCCTCTTCCATTTGAGTCCCCTTTGTTTATTTATCCACAAAGACAAGTTATTTTGCAGAGCATATCTTGCAAGGCTCTTTCCATCCGAAGAGGTCCCAGATGGAATGGGAGCCGTCCCTCCCTCCTGCTGGGCAGCCTAGTGCTTGGGAAGGCTGTGCTTCTTGTTTTGGCAGCCCCACCACCCCGTGCTGCCTGGATAGTTTTCCTTAAGGTTTAGTGAGGTGATTGTGTCAGGGCTGCCTTTTCCATCACAACACACCCTCTGGCTTGGTGTCTTTCTTTCCTGCCCCAGGGCATGTGGGGAAGTGTCGGGGTGAACTGTGGCATGGACATCCCCTTCTGGGGACAAGGAGGGCAACTGCACTTTGGGTGTCTGCTGGAAAGTGGCAACTTACCCTGAGCTGCTGGAGACCCCAGGAGTGGCAGTGGGGGAAGCTCAGGGTAAAGGTGGAAGTGGTCCCCAGCCAGCAGAGAAGGATGGGAGTGGGACAGTGGCACTCACCCGGCATTCAGCAGAACTGACGGGACTTCCAGCCCTGAGAACCAGCCTCGGAGGGAGGGAGCCAGCGCATCTGCAAAGACAAGGGGGACAAAAGGTGAGAGACGGGTGGCTGCCCACCCTGGCAGGATCAGGCTGCATCTGGGCTCCCTTTTCCTGGCTTTTCCCAGGCACAGGGCAAAGGGAGGTTGGAACACCAACAGTACAGCAGTCTCAACTCCAATATCAACAGTAACACCAAGGCTGAGCACAGCTTCCAGCAGGATGGAGCTGGGACAGCAGCATCATGGTCCCACTGAGCAGGAGTGAGCTCATCCTTCTTCGCTCCTGCAAAGCCCACTTGAAACAGGGCGGAAAACATCACATGCCAAAATCTGGCATACAGGCACTCAGTGCTCTGCCAGATAACTCCAAGCCAGCATCACCATCCAACCTGCAGTTCCTGGTTCTGCTGCTGTCTGCAGGATCCAGCGAAGCAGTTCCAGTTTGGATGGCAGCACCAGTCTCCAACAACCCTGCACCAAACCCACAACACTGGCAGCTGCACAGGAGGATGGGAAGATGCCGCCTGCCAGGGCCCCACCATGCTGGTATTTCACATCAGATAATATTGCTTCTGTCTAACATCAGGTCTCGGCCTGGGTTTTCCCAAGGGACCCTCAGAGCCTTTGTTTCCTTGGCCGTGCGCTTCCCTGAGCAGGGCAGGTGCTGCCTGTTAGCAGTTATTTGACAAGGCAAGTACGTAGCTGCAATAATATTTACCAACGCTCTTCCTATGAGCAGCAGGGCCCAAAAAGCTGGAGTCTTATCCAAAGGCTGCACATGGTTTGCACACTGAGCACTTTTCCTCACCCTCCTGCTCAAACCAGCTCCTGGCTGCTCCAGCTCCCAGTGATGGTGACTCTGGATAACCTGGCTCAATCCTGGCAGGCCAAGGCCAAAAGCCTTTCGGACGCAGTTTATCTGCTAAATCTATCTCCATGTGCTTGTTACCTCTTGTTCATAATTGAGCTGGAGCCAGCAGGAAGGAGCAAAAGCCAGGATGATGTCCAGCATGGATGCTGAGGAGGTAGCTGCCCTTTCCCCCGCTTGTGGCAGGGGTCCTTTTCCAGCATCCCCGTGATGCTGCAAGGCTGGCACTGCAAAGAAATTCTCTTCCTCTGCCATTTCCAGTTCCCCTCCTCTATCCCCTGCTCCTCTCCCTCGCGGATGGTTAATTTTTAACAGCCACATGCTGCCATCGGAGGCCACCGGCAGTGGCAGCCGGCAGAAAGCGCTTGTGACAAGGCAGCACCTCGTCAATAAAAGATGGATCCTCCATTTGCGCTCTGCTTCCCTCTCCCCCCCGCCCCATGAGAGCTGCTTGGCTTCACACCCCATGAACAGCACACCACATCCCAGCGATGCTCCAGGGGTGGCCAGGGGTTCTGGAGCCCCCATCTCAACACTGGCAGCTAGATGGATGGGTGGTGTGGTGCCAGGAGCAATGGGGATGGCCCAGACCCTGACAGCATCCCCAGCCCTCCCTCCTCCCTCACCACCTGCCCCAGCACAGGTACCAGTGAAAGTAGGAAGGCAGAGAGAGGTGTCTGGGGAAAGAGAGGACCCCTGCCAGCATTCAGCTCCGTTTGGGAGCTCTCCCTAAATCTTGGGCAGTGGGGAGTGAGTGTCTTTCAGCCGGGCAGAGTTAGTGGTGCAGCAAGCACCGAAGGGAAGGGGTCTAGGGCGGGCGGAAGGGTGAGCGGTGGAGGCGGATGGGTCAGAATTACCTGGGCGTGCAGCGAAGCGGGATAGGTGAAAGCAGGAGGAGGTAGAGCAGGTGCTAATTCCGCTGGGTACAGAGGGTACGGCCCCCACACTTCAGGGCTACTGGGGTAAAGTGCAGGCACTGTGAGCTCATCTGCAAGAGAAGAAGAGGGAGAGTTAACAGCGACCACAGGGCTGCGACCCTCACTGCATCCTTCCTTCTCCCCGCGAGGCAGGAGCAGAGCTGACACCAGAAAAGACAGAGATGCCACCACTGAGAGCCTATTCACAAAGCCAACACAGAATTTGCCTGCTGGGATAACACGGGGTAAGCAATGCTGTGGGGCTGGGGGCATCACTCAGAGAGCCAGGGCTGGGTTCCTTGTCTCCCAGAGATTTAGTAATCCCAGGGATTCAACAGAGGAGAGTGTGCAGCTCATGCCTGCGTGCAGCAGCAAGGTGAGGAGACGGCTTCTGCGCGAGAACAGATGTGGAAGCAGAAACAGGCACAGAGAACTCACGACAGGACATGGCTGAGGTCTCTCCTGAGACCTCATCCTGCTCCCGGCACCATGCCAGGCTGGCAGTCACCTATCCCAGGTCCTCTCCAGCACCGGCAGCTGCCTTTGGGAACCCCCAGTACATGCCACCACGCAGCAAGCAGGTACCAGTGCTTCCAGTCGGACCTGGCATTCCCCTTCACCACCCCCTCACTGTATCCCTGCTCCCTCCAGCCCCTGGTGCCTGCCAACCCGAGCCCTGCTGGCGGTGCAGGGGGTACTCACAGGGCTCCCGGGCGATGAACTGAGGTACGGCGGTGGGGAGAGGGGTGCTGGGATTTGGGGTGCCCACCAGCTTGTTCTTGGCCATCTTGGTGTTGGCCTTGGCAAACTCCAGCCGCAGCGTCTGGGGAATCTCGGGGTCAAAGCGGATGCCCTGCGGGAAGGAAGCAGGGAAGGAGGCGCGGCGGGTGGGCAAGCACTGCCGCGTGCCGGCTCCACAGCGAAAATAACTCCCCATTATTTATGGGTTTTTTCAACTTCCAGCACTGAAATGAGCTAATTTGCCGGGCCCCGAGGCGGCTCACATTCCTCCGGCATCTTTAGCATCGGCACCATATTTGGCAGTTGGCATCCCGCAAGGCCGAGCTCTTATCCAGAGGGATTAGTAGAGCCAAAAAAAAAAGTTTTACATTGAAAACGAAGACAAGCAAAGAAACAATCCTAAACCAAAACACAGAGAGAGCCGGGGAGGAATTGGAGAACCAGCTCCACACAGTTCTGCCTGTGACTGTTTTCAGGTAACTTCACAAGCTGCTAAAATAAAGTGAAATTTGCTTTTTTCTTTTGTAGACTTAGCTGAGATTTTCCCTGCTGAATAAAGAGAGGCTGGGAATGCTGTTTCTCACTTGTATCTAAAGCTCGAATCCTGAGGGCTCAAGCCCTCCTGGATGGCCCTGAGAAAGGTGAGAGGGATGCAACCCTCCAGGAAGGCGGATGCAGTTGAGAAACAGTGACGGGATTGTCTGGAGGGATGAGGATGCCGTGGGGCTGGCTGGCATGGGACGTGCACATCCTTGGGATGCTGGAATTCAGAGAGTATCTAGGGGCAGGGAATCAAGGGGAAAATGGAGAGACGGAGTGGCTGGGCCAGGCACACTCACGTTCAGCGCGTTCTTCGCTGCCTCCGCCTCAGAGCGGCTGTCGAAGCTGACGAAGCCCACAGGCTGTGGAGGAAGGACAGGAGTCATCAGTTAGGGTTGTGGGGAGCAGAGAGGGGAGGCCCTCACCCCAGGGAATGGTGGTACCAGGGAATGGTGGGATGGTTGCACCTTTTGGAGCAGCTCCTACCTGCTTGGAGGTGAGTTTGATGAGAGATCCTTCGTACCCCTGCAAGGAAAGGATTAAAAAGGGTGTTTGGTGGAGATCCCCAGGATAAAATAATAAATTAATAAACTGACTGAATTAGACTTCAGTGGGTTCCCAGATCTCAGCAAGTGGTTTGGGGCCATGAGACTGGGGCAGAGGCCAGCCCCATGCTTTCAGCCCCCCTTTCCCTCCCCAGTTTGGTACCTTAAAGGGTCTGAAGAGCAGGTAAAGTTCCCGGGGCTTGATGTCCAGAGGCAACCCACTGACAAAGAGTGTCCTCACCTGGAAAAAAAGAAAGGAGGTTCCTGGGGACCCTCTCTCATCCCTAACTTGGGGATACAGCATGCTTTCCACAGGCAGAGGAACAATGCCAGCCTGAGGGGAACCTCCTGGGTACACAAAAGCTTTAAGCCATGCTTGAGTGATGCTGAATTTTTGGGAGGGGTGTCACCATCCTTCATGAGGCCACAAAGGAAGCTGCTAAGGCACCATGGAAAGGTAACAGAGACCCCACCAGTCCACTCCAGGATAAAAATCTCACAAAATCCCAGCACCTTCCTACCCCAGTCTGGCAAACAGGATTTCTCCTATCATCCCCAGCAGGTCCTGGCCTCCACAGACAATGCCTATTGTCTCAGTTTAATTGCAACAGCTCATTAAGGACTGGGAGAAGCAAACACAAACTCTACCTCCTGGAGGAAAGGCCTTGGTTTAGAGGGGGCTGGATTTTAGCAGCCTGTCCCTGGTTTGTAAAAGTCACCTTTTAAGGGGTTTTAACCCTTTTTGGGATTTAATTTTTGTCATGGTGCAGCATCCTCAAAGCTGGGATGTTTGGCAGAAATCCTGTTCCCACCACCCTGAGGGGTATGTGGGGCTCCTCGGGGATGGGCAAACCCTGGGCTGGGATGGTTTTGCTTTACAACCAGCTTGTAACTGGGAGAGCAATGTGGGGAACTGAACCTGCTGTTCCTCTCTTCATCCCCAAAATCTCATCCTAATCGTTTGGACTGGAGAAGGGGAAAACCTCAATGTATTTAATTTTTTTGGCCAGGCAACCTGCTTGCCCCATTCCCTGGGAAAGAAACATGGGAAACAGCCAGAAACAGCCAGTCCAGGCCTATTCTTTTGCTGACATTTCTTCTTTCTCTTGCAGATAAGCTATCTCCCCCATCTCCCAGCTTGGGAGCAGCAAACATTCCTGCTTTGTGGAACAAAACCTCTGGCTGACCTATATCTATTAAATAACAAAAGGTACTCAGCTGTTTGCACACAGCCCCCGTGTCAACAAGCCCTGGTGATACCCATCCTGGGTACCAGCATTATCCCTTCAGTACCAGCATCCAGGCTGGATGAGATCAGCAGAGAAGGGATGTCCTCACCCCTTCCTGAGCTAGGGCTGCAGGACCATCCCCCGGAGTGCCTTAGGAGACCCTTGCCAGCTTTCTGCCGTCTCCTGAGATCAGGGAATGATGGACCATCCCCCAGTGGAGACACTGCCCAAATTTCTCCTGGCAGGGGCTAGGGAGGGATTCACCTGGAGAATTTCCCCATGTGTCCATGAAATTCAGCCTAGAGAAAGCAAAGGTTTTGTTTCCTAGGGTAAAAAATACTCTCTTTCAGACAGGTCCTCCCAAGCACAGCTGCTGTCCGGGGAATGGGCTCCCCAGACTCATCCACCCAGAAAATTTACTAAACCCACCAGGTGGGTTTACATCCTGAGCAGGCTGAGCATCCCTGCACTGTGTCCTCTGTCTCCCTCATCCCTTGGAGCTGTCCCTGGCTTCCTGCCTCTCCTCTCCCTGGAGAGCTTCAGGAAACACGAGGGACATTGGCCACAGCTCTGGTGGGAGGGACTGCAGGGAGTGGGGGAACACGCTGCCAGTTTTGCCACTCCCCTGAAATCCAATCTGTACATGCCCAAGCCTGCCAGACCATTTATCCCCAACTCCACATGGGAGAGAGACAGAGATGAAAGATCCCAAGGAGCCCTCCGAAATTCAGCCCCACAGAGGAAGGGCTTCTCTTCTCTAATGACTTTGTTTTCTTTGCAAGTTCAAACACGGGTCGGCCAAGTTTGAATCTGTAAAATTATACAGCAGCAAGAGGGAGAAGGGCTCCAAAGGATCCCCCAGCTGGATTCCAGCCCCAAAAGGGTTTTTGGGGCCCAGGGCAGGGAATGGATATGAGCTCCTGGGTGCTCCCCATCTGCACCCCACCAACATACCCAGCCCCAGGCATGTTTGACTAGGTCCTATATAAGCAGCATCCTTTCGCTGGGTAACAAGCAGGTGGGACTGGCAGAGCAAGGGAGCATCCTTGAGGATAATCCCAGGAGGCTGGACAGATATCCTTTTGCCAACAGAAAGATTCTAGATAGAAATGTTACCCCTGCCCTTAAATGGAAGGGGAACTTTGGCCCACAGGAAGGTGATCCAGGTTTTTTTGTGGTGTGAGATCCCAGGGATTCAGTCCCCATCCACTACCAGAAACACTCCTAGGGCAAAATCCTTCCCTGAAGCAGGAAGGAAAAAAAAGCCTTATCAGAGAAATTTCCAGGCAGCAAGCACGTATATGTTCTTCCATAGGGAAGAATTACTCCTTCCGAGAGGTGGATCAGGCATGGCTCCCAAGGATGTCACGGGACGGGGCCAGACCGACAGCTCTCAGCAAGGATTAAAGGGCGCTGGAGCATGGGATTCCCCCAGCCTAAACCCCACGGGTTTTTTGGACAGCCTGAGCTGTTTCATTTCAGCTCTGCTGTACGAACATCTTTCAGTTTCCTTTTGGAGGAGCATTTCTCCGTCTCTTCTTCCTAAAATTTCGAGTGAAACCAAAGATTTTTTTTAAAGTCAGAAGTGCCAGTGTTTGCTACAGAGGAGCTGAAAGGTGACCATCTTGACTTCCTTCCATGGGGTTGGCAGCTATAGGACCGCTCCAAGTCCCTTTCCATAGTCTTCCTGTGCTCCTGCTGCTGCACCCCACAGCCTCCTGATTTGCCAGGGCTGCTGGATCCCTGCTGTGTTGCCTCACTCCTGCTATGTCCCCTCCTGGCTTTTGTTCTCCCTGCAGGAAGTCTGCTCTTCATCTCTGCTACCCTCCTCGTCCTTGGAAATCATTTCCATCCCACTTCTGGCCTGTGCCTCTCACCTTTGCATCCCACCGTCCCATTCTGTTGTTCCTGAAATCCCACGTCTCATCTTGGGCCAGTTTAAGGGATGCTGGAAAGGGTCTGTGGAGATTTGCTGGGATGGTCAGGGCTGAGGACATGGAAGGAGAGGCAAAGGTCTGGGCCAGGAGGTGACTGGGATCTCCAGGGCACGGATCAAGGTTGACCCCAGCATGGAGGGGGCCGTGATGGAGCGCCAGCAGCCCTCCTCCTCCTCCTCTTCCTCACATGAAGCCACAAGCCAGGTTTGTCTCCTGTAGGTGAGGCACCAGGGAGGCATTTCCTTGTCTTGGACCCCCAACAGATGGTGGTGCCCGGAGGGATGCCAGGTGCCCCAGTGGCAGCGCTCTGCCGGCATAGTCCCGGTCTCGGTCCCCTGCCCTGCCCAAACCACCCCCGTAAACGTTAACAGGCTTGGGGAGGCGGGAGGCGTCCGGGTGATTCATCCACGAGGCATTTAATCGCCTCCTTCAGCCCAGCTCCCGTCCCTCGTCCGTCCATGCGCCCCTTCCAGCGGGGCTCGCTTTAATTCTCCACCAGCCGATTATCCGCTTGACTGCCCGCCGCCGGGGAGGCACCGGATCCCGCCGGGAGCGGGAGGGCGATGGCACGGGGCTGCCATCGAGCCGTGGAACAGGGCGAGCAGGGCTTCCTCTCCCATTCCCGGCAAAGCAGGGTGCTGTCTCCCCCGCGGCGGGGTGCATTTCCCCACCCCCCCCCGCCGGGATTAGTCCTGGCATAAATAGTCTCTTGGCTAATGGAGCGTCTTTCTCGGCTGGGTTTAGATTCCCGGGCTGTGTGTACGCATGCCTTCAGCCCGCAAAACTCCCCGACATAAACAAGGCTGAGGCCGAGGGATGCCGGCTCCTCCGCCCGAGGCATGCGGGAGGACCGGGATAAATCTCTGGCCTCGCCACCCGTAGCCGCTTCTCTGGAAAATCACGGTTCTCACGTCCGGTGAAGGACAGGAGGAGAGGAACAGCCCTTGGGGAAAAGCGAGTCCAGAGCTGCCGGGGCTGGAACGAGGAAGCGGCAGAGGAAAAGGCAGTGAGCAGCCAAGGGAGCAGATGGGGGATTGCAACAGAGCGGAGGAGCGGCGGGATCAGGCGGGGGTCACACACGTCCCAGTCCCGCCTGGAGCCTGCTCCCAAACCCTCCGGACCCCACGCTTCAAGGAGGAAGGGAAGCAGGAGCACGGGGGGATGCAGCACAGAGGCCACAGGGGCAAATTTTATCCACTCGCTGGGCACATTCCCCCTAGAAAACATCCCTGGGGTCCCCTCCCCGTGGCACGAATCCCTCGGGATGAGGGATCTGGCATGGGATGGGGACGAGGGCCACGAGCCGGGCTCTCCGCAGCTACTCCGCTACCAAATAAGGCCTCCGCCGAGCCTTTTACATGCCGTTCTCGCCCGGCCGAAGTGACGTGACCGCCTTCCCAAATTGTTCTGGCTCCTCCGTGGGGAAGCCCCTGGCCCACGGCTCCCCTGCACGGGGGGGGGTCCTTCCCGGGGGGGACAGACGAGAGGGACGGGGAGGCCACCCGGGCTGCCAGCAGCAGGCAGGAGGAGCTGGGAATGAAGTGGGAGCTTTCCCCACCTGGCAGCAGCCTGGCTGACCTCCCCGGGATGGGGGCTGCTTTTCCCTTTTTTCTGAGGGAACAGGAGGCTGGAAGGCAAGCCCTGGGAGGGGGGAGGTGAGGCACAGTAGCTGGGCAACCCCCTTCCCTGCGCTGAGCAAATAGACGGCACCGGATCCTCCAGCCTGGGCTGGAAAAAGCCCTGCAGGGAAAATACCTGCCTGGCACAGGAGGAGGGCGGCTTGCTTGCAGGCATGAGTGGGCATCGCCCTCCTCATGTGTCCCGCGCCTCTGTGGGTGTCCCTCGCACCTCCCAGCCGTCCCCTCCGGGTGCTCCTCATGTCCAGCATCACCGGGCCACCGGGTCCCCAAGGATCAGCAGCCAGCCCCAGGCCCTCCGGATCCTACCGGGAGCAGAGTGAGGGCCGCCCTTTGCCAGCACAGTACAGGCCATGCTTTTGGAAAAGGCAACAGGCCTCCACGGATGTCACCCCCTGCCGAGCCCAACAGAGCCACAGCAGCAGCATCATCTCCCACACAGCCCACAAGGCCACCAGGGGAAAAAACCTCCCCGTTATTTAGGAAACTTTGGGAAGTTTGAAGCCACAACCACCTCTGAATTAGCAAATGAAGGCAGGCGCCAGAGGGCAATGGGGCTGCGGTGATTGATCCCAGCGTTGGCCACCAACCAGGGAGCCCAGCAGGAAACCAGCAGTGACCTGTTGGAGCAGCCCAGCCGGGTGGAGGGTGAGGAGGAAAAGATCTCAGGAATCTTCCCGCTCTCACCCTCACAAAGTCCAAATTCCCATCTCAAGGTCACGGGCAAAACCAGGAACTTTCCGGCCGGAATGAAGAAAACCAGTTCTCACCGTAGCGGGGTGTGGGGTTGATCTCCCGTGGGGATGGGAGCGTTTCGGACATTTTGGGGGTGAGACCCGTGGGAAAGATATGCGCGGCCGCTGGATGCACGGTACCCACGGGCACCGGCAGCGGGACCGGGGGGGGGAGCCTGGTTTATCCCCCACGCCCCCCGGCCAGATCCGTGTCTCCAGTGGGGCTCCCCGCACCCGCAGATTACCTCCGGCGAGACGGAGGGGCGTTTGCGGGGAGCCTCAGGGGGATGCGGGCGGTGAATGGGAGCGTCCCGGGGAGCGGGGATGCGCTCCCACCGTTCGTCCCTGTTTCCCCCGCAGCAGCCCCGGGTACCGGGAGTCGCGGAAGCCGACCGGACCCCCCGGCGCAGTTTTTGGGTGCGTGGGCACCCGCGGAGCTTAGCTCCCAGGGAGCGCGGGTGGAGACGGGAAAGCCGGACCCCCTCCGCCCCAAATCCCCCGTGTGTGTCCCCCCGGTCGGTACCTCCTCCTCGGGCAGGCTGGTGTCGGCGGGGCCGCCCTCCCTGTCGGCGGGGACGGTGCTCATGGTGCGACCGGCCAGGCTCCTCGTCCCGCCGGCGGCAGCCGCGTCCGGGCGGGCGGCGCTGGGGGCTGGTCCCGGCGGCAGCGGGGGGGCCGGGGCGGGGCGGCGCGGCCGGGGAGGGACGGGGTGGGGACGCGGCGGAGCGGCGCGGACGGACTGGGGCGTGGGGGCATGGAGGAGCGCAGGGTCCGGGGTACGGGAGGTGGACGGTGGGACGCGTGATGCGGGTTGGGAACGCGGGACGCAGGGCTAGGGACATGGGACACAGTGACGGCAACGTAAGACATAAGGCTGGGGTCACAGGACACAGAGGTGGGAATACAGGGCGATACTGGAGAACACAGTCTAGGACACGGGGTTGGGGATACAAGGCTGAGGACACGGGGCACAAGAATGGGGACATGGACACAGTCTCAGGGACATAGGACACAGGCTGGGGTATAGAACAGGGCTGGGCTGAGGGGACACAGTCCTTGGGACACGGGACGTAGGCTGGGGACACAGGGTTAAGGATACCGGACGCCAGGCTGGGGACGCAGGGTTAAGGATACCGGACGCCAGGCTGGGGACATGGGGCACATTCCCAGTGACATGAATGCATCAGGGCTGGGGGCAGTGGAAGGACCAGTGGGGGCTCCTCACCCAAACCAGCCCCACCTGGCGGCTCAACTCCTCCCTGCCTGGCCCGGCGACTGCATTTAGGCTTCATGTTTAGGCTGGGCTTCTGCTGAGCCTGCGCTGGGCCTGGCATCGTGCACGCTCCGTTCTAGAGCTCGGTGTTGGGTCGTTCCAGCCCTGCACAGCCCCACGGAGGAGGCTGCGGTCCCGCAGGACCGCACTCGGCTCCGGAGCAGTGTGACGGAGACCCTCGGGGTGGAGAGCAGCAGCTGTGTCCAGACCAGGTGCTGCCTGCACCCAATGCTGGGAGGCCGGAGGTGACGCCGAGGACATCCTGCCCGTGGCACAGGGATCGTTCCCAAGCGGCGCTTAAGGTCACCGCTTGGCTTTCTGTGCCTTACCGGCCGAAACAGACCTGGGGGCAGCTGCCCGCCTGTCCTGCCGGCTGCCCATGGGACACAGCCTGGCCACCCACAGGTTTGCAGCCTCGTCGCAGCAGCGATTTAACAGGGTAGAACCTCTCCTGCCGGGAGGGAGATGGAAATGAGCCGCGCCAGCTGGATTTGGGGGAGCAGGAAGTGTCTGGCTACAAGGGCAGCTGACTCCCAGAGGGAATCTAGAGCAGAGACTGATCTGGTCACCCAGATCTGCTGGAGCCTCTGGCTTTTGGGGTAGATTTTCAGCAATGGGAGAATTTAGACATGTGTTTTATTTCCCGTTGTTTTCCCCCTCCGTAGGCATCTCCACAAAAAGCTCTGGCTGGACAGCGGGCGGGACAATATTCACAACCCTTATTTGGACTCAGCTCTGGGGAAGAGCTGCAGCTCCCCAGAAGTGCTGGAACCCAGGTTGGAATCACAAACCAGAGAAGGGGGAGATTTGGATTTTTTATAGCCACAAAACTGGACTCGGGGACAAAATCCAGAATTTCTTCCAGCAGATACTCCTCCACTTCCTTGCCTTGAAACCCCCGGTCCCAACCCAAAGCCCTATGTCCCACAAAAATTCGGGTTCCTCTGTGGTAGTTGCCGATCCTCTCCCCTCTCGGCCTCTTCCCTCCAGGAATTTCTGCCGCATCGCCGTCCGTCTGTGCTGGGACACAACGCTGGACTGTGTCATAGAGGGGTAGAAGGGGAAGTTCTGAACAACTGGGGACTCCGGGGGCACGGCTGGGAAGTGTGGCAAGCACCGAGGCTCCCGTGGAACGAGTGGACAAGGTTCAGCTCCGCTCTGGGCCCTCTGGGAGGGAATCCCAGCAGGAGCAGCCTTCGGGGAAAGGGGCAGAAGGTGGCACGGGGTCCGTGGAGCCTTCCCCACCCCAGGCCCCGCGTGGATCCGGGATGCGGGGCCGAGACCCCCGAGGAGTGCGGGGTCACACCGCCCTCTGCCGGCGCGACGGCGGAGGCGCGGGGAGGTGGCACCGGGGCCGTCCCCGCACCGACAGCGCTGCGGTGAACCAGGCACCGCCCCCCGCACAGTCAAAGGGCTGCGGGTCCCTCGGACAGCAGAACAGCGGATATTTTATTTCCAAAACAAAGCACGAACAATAGTTAATGCATGAGAGGCAACAGACTCAAAGCAGGTCCGAGATTCCCAGTGGAAGATAAATAAATTACACAAACAAGCAAGAAACCATTTGATGGAATGAGGGATGTGGAGACCGGACGCTTCCTGGAGTGTGTAGTGCTTCCCAGGACCAAACACACGGCCAGGCACTGGTAGTATGAGGTGGGTGCTCAGCTCTTGACAGGGGTGGACGAGGCCTTCATGGTCTTCTTTAGGTGGTGGTAGTTGGGCAGGATCTTCATCAGGAAATCCAGCTGCAGCGTCTGGGGCTGGAAAGGGAGGCAGGGGAGGTGAGGGAAGAGCCTGAGGGCAGCAGCCAGAGGGCAGCCCGAGGGAGGCAGGTGGTGGCAGCGTGTCCCCGTGTCACACGCACCTGTGGCCGCTCGGTCTGCACGCGCCGCAGGCAGTCAGCCCCGTAGATGACGGTGTTTTCCGGGATCACCTCGTAGGTGTTGACGTTGCAGCAGGCCCCGATGATGCAGCCGCTGGTCAGGATCACGTTCCTGCCAACAAACGCTGCCAGGGAGGGGGAGAGAGAGAGATCCCTGTGAGCGTGGTGCCCATAGCATTTACAGCATTTACAGCAGCAAAATCTCAGCAGGGCCAAAGGCACTAAGCCAAGAATTACCTTTGGATTCAATGACGTTGTTGTCTCCCACCTTCATCGCTTGGGAATCTACAGGTCTGTGTTAAGTAAAACTGTAAAACGCTTTGCTTTTTTTTCCAACAGGTGAAAAACCCTGATGCCATTTTCAAACCACCACCCAGCCCTGGGCTATTTGAACCCCGACAGAGCCCACAGATGCTTCCCCCTGGAGAGATCCAGAAGCACAATGTTCCGGATGGTTTGTCACTGCACAGCAAGGATACAGCACCCAACCTCAAAAACATTGTTGGTGCCGATGACCATGGGCTTGGGTTCCACATCTTCGCTCTCTGGGGTTATATTTTCTGGATACCTGTGAGAAGGAAGAACAGATTTCCATGTCTGAGATCACGATGACAATGTTCTGTGTGGCAGCTCAACTTTGTGACACACTGAAGCCACAGACATCCCACTCAGCTGAGCTGGACTGTCAGAATTTTGAGACTGCTTAGGATTAGGATTCTTCTACTATGTCAGCTTGAGAAGGATTCAGAAGGGGGACTTAGCAACCATCCAGTATCTGGAGGACTCCCACAAGGAAGCTAGAGAGGGACCCTTTGACAGGAACTGGAGTGACGGAACAAGGAGTAATGGGGACAGACACAAAGAGGGGAAAATCAGGTTAGATTTACATAAGAAATTTTTTACTGTTCTGGCGGTGAGATACTGGAATAGGTTACCCATGGCAATAGTGGCTGCCCCTACCCTGGAAGTGTTCAAGGCCAGGCTGGAGAGGGTTTGGAGCAAGCTGGGATAGTGGAAGGTGTCCCTGCCTATGGGGGATATTTAAGGGATCTTTAAGATCCCTTCAAACACTTAACATTTGATAATTCTGTGATTCTGTGGCTTCTCCCCAAGCCACAGTGTCATGCGTGTACACAAAATCACGAAATTTGGCGGGGTTTTTTTTTTTTATGAACTCTACCTCCTCAGGGTTCTTAAGCCCCGCCCCCCTCCCGGGTACCCCACAGACCCGTTGATGATGAGCGCCTGCTCTTCGATCAGGTTCCCTTCTCCGATGACGATGGGCCCCGCCTCGGCGATGATGCGGGCCTTGGGATGGATCACGGTCCTGGGCCCTGTGGGGACAGCCCGGCGTCACCCCGCGCCCGCCCCCGGCGTGGGGAGCAGGGCCGGGCTGGGGGACAGGGCCCTTACCGATGGTCACGTCCCCGCGGATCTCGCTCTCCACGCACACCACGGCGCCCGGCGCGATCTTCACGCTGCGGGGAGCGACGGGGCGGTCACGAGGGGTCCGCAGAGGGACCGGGCGGGGACGCCGCGTCCCGGGATGTTTGTGAGAGGGATCGGGGAAGACCCGGGGGATCGGGACTCACCTCTTCTGCACCTTCTCCGCCATGGCCGCGGCCAGCGGCGCCTGCGCGGGGCGGAGCTCTGGGGGCGCGCAGGCGGGCCCGGCCACACGGCCCGGCCCCGGTCGCTCCTCCCGGAACCCGGGAGCACCGGGAATCTCGGCGGGGGCGGGTGCTGCCCCGCCCCTCCCCGCCCCCGGTGAGGAAAGGCGCTCGGGAAGGCGCTCAGCTGAGCCGGGCACCTGGAAAGAGAGACCGAGTCCCGTGTCTGGGGGCTCAGTGATGGTCCTGCGTGTTCGTGCTTGAGAACAGACAGCAAGTCCCGTGTTTGGGGCACCAGGCTCATTTGGCCCGTTTTAAGGGTTCTGGGCTTTTTTATTATTATTTTTTTTTTTTTTTTTTCCCTCAGAACTGGAGATAAAGTTCTGTGGTTTTGGTGGGGGGGCTCCAAGTCCTGCGTTGTTGTCACTCGGAAGCAGCCCCACCCGGGCAGTCTTAGGGCAGTGAAACAGACTCCAGTCCTGTCTTGGGAGTGCGAAGGGAGGCTCACCCAGGCACTTTAGGGCTTTGATCAGAGAGGCAAAAATCTGCATTTTGGGGCTCAGGGCAGACCCCAGACTGGTGGGTGGGGGTCTGGCCTCGGGGGCGGAGCGAGGCAGCTCCAGGGCGGCTGCGCGGGGCGGGGCCGAGGGCATTTGAACCCGGGAAGTCGCCGCAGGCGCCATTTGCGCCTTAGGGACGCGGTGAGGTTAGCGGTAGTCGGCCCGGGCTCCCTCAGTGGGGCTCAGGTGAGAGTTTTCTCTATCCTTCTTTTCTTCTCCTCCTACCCCTTACCCCTCTTCTCCCTAGCTCCCCATTCCCGCCTCTCCCTGTCTCTCTATGCACCTCGACCCCTCCCACTCCTTCCTCCTTTTCCCTTCTCTCCTGTTATCCAACCCGATCCCCCCTCTATTCCCCCTCTACCTCTCCCATCTACACCTCTCTCCCCCACACCCAGCCTCTCCCTACACCCCTCTGCTGCCCTACCAACCCCGACTTCTTGCCGCTATTCTTCTTTCCCTTTCTCCCTTCATCCTCCCTTCCCGTCCAGATCCTGCCTCCTCCCCTCCTGCTCCCCTATACCTCTTCTTACCTTCTGTCCCCCTTATATCCCCTATCCATCCTTTATACCCCTCTCTCTCCATTATCCTCCCTCTCTCTTCCTTTTTCCTCTCTCTCTTCCCCCGCAGCCGCGGGGTTCGGGGGCTCCGGATAATAAAGCCCAAAGGGCCGTAGCCCGGCGCCCCTCGCGGGAATCCCCACACGGGGCTGGAGCCGCTCTGCAGGTCCCCCCCAACACAGCATGGCCCCTACACTGCCGG
>VZUI01053137.1:0-15717 GCA_013401135.1 Cettia cetti
AAAAAAAAAAAAAAAAAAAAAAAAAAAAAAAAAAAAAAAAAAGAAAAAAAAAAAAAAGAGGTGTTTGTCTACATAATATGTAAGTAGGTAACTCTCTTTCCCCAGGTCACTTTTCTTTCCATATTTACTTTATACAAAAAGGCACTGCAAGCAGTATATGGACCACTTACAAGCACACAATGATTTAATGGCTGGCTAGAGCACCCAGTGGGGAGCAAAAATCACCATTCCTGTGCCTGCATGCCTTGTGAGTGTCTCTGTATCAGCAGTTGTTTGATGGTGGGAAGTGTCAGTCAGCCCTGTTGTGGCTCTGGCATTAGCTGGTCTTTAGTGCTGCCAAAAAGCAGATTCTATGCTTTTTCCATAGATCTGAGTAGTTTCATGTTAGTGTTTTTCTCCTGAATTTCTAAGTTGCTAATTGTTGCCTCTCACTTCAGCTTGTGTATTTTACTTTCCTTACTCTGTATAGGTTAGCTTACTTATCGCCTGACATCTGAAAAACAGGTTACTCTAAAATCAAGGCAAAACTCAATGTTAAGTTGGAGGTAGCTGCATCTTCATGGGATACACTTTGAAAGAATTTTTATCAGGATATTTTGGATGCTAAAGGTTTACATGCATCGAAAAAGGAAGTGGGCAAAAATAGCACTAAAAGATATTAGAAAGAAATACCTGAGAAAGAGAGAACTGATTCTATTAGAGGTCAGTTTCTGCTTCAAGAAGCTCCTGAGTGGTAAATCACTGTGGACTTCAGAGAGCATTCACAGCATGTATAATCATTTTAATCTTCCTTAGAAATCTGCTTGTCATCATTGATGGAAGTGGGACATAGGGCTTGGGCAGCCTTTGGTCTGGCTCAGCACAGCTGCTCTTGTGCTTTGAAAACCTTTGCTCCGCCACAACTGTGTGGTCTGGATTTACTGCTTTGATAGTTTTTTAACACTTTTTTACCAGAGGTTTCACGTTTCTTCTGGAAAAATGATTTTAAACAGTTTTATCCATATGGGGGTTTTTTGCATTTTAGTTCCTCTTAATTTGTTTTTACCATGATTTCTTGGAGGTTTTCTTTTTTCCAGAAGTTTCTTTTATATGAAGAGGATGTAGTATGGAGAGGAAGGAAAACTTTTCAATCAGATTTTGAATGAGTGAAGTTTGAGACAAAGTAGAGTGTAGATTTAGCTACTTCGTTTATATTACAGCTCCTTCATATTTTCCACTTCGATATTTCAAAATGCAGTCATTTTGGTACCTCACTATTTAACTATTAGTTGTAACATTATTACAATTTCCCAGATAAAGGGTATTAATTAAAGCATCAAATTATCCTTCTCTTTTCATTCCTTGTAGTGACCTTAATGTTAGCATTTCTGTGGCCCTATCATGGACACATGATGTTATAAAGCAAACCAAATTATTCTTTAATCTAAGCATGACATTTTTGTTTACATAGATTCTGATAATTGATATGGTTAATTCATTTACTATATTTCAGTTTTCTTTAAACTGGAACTTTTCTCTAGCAGCCTGATCTGCTTTGTCAGTGCTATATATTATCTTCTGGTTTCCGAAGGCACAAAAATGATATGTTTCTCAGTTGATGCTTTTTACACCCATATCCTCACTTCCAACTAGTCCCTTCAATTCGTTCGTCTGACTTTATTGTTTTTCAGTATTTAAAGACTTTTACTACTAGAAAAACACATTTTCTTTTGATCTAGTTGTCTATTTTTTGATCCATATTTTTGTGGTGAGAGGATTCTTTGATGCCTTTTATCTGAGGTTTGTTGAATTATTTCAGCCTTTTTCTTTTGGAGGCTGAAAATTTTGCTCTTAGATAATGAATAATTTCAGACTGTTTTCTTTAATTGCCTTGTTAGATTCCACCTAATATTTATAAAAACAAAACCAAATCAACGGCTTCAACTATTTTATATTTTGAAATCAAATACCAGTGAGTATTACGTCCCAGCTTAGACAGAAATTATCCTATTTTTACAGGACTGATATATTTCAAAAGATTCTGAAAATCCCCTCACTGCCTTACATTACTTCTGCAAGTGTGTTTTAATACTGTTCCCTGTCAGCTTGTTTACCAAATCCTGGAAGCCTTCCAGAAAGTACTATTGTCAAGACTTTATGTCAATATTGAAAGATCGAATTTTGCATCCTTTCTCTCCCCTGCTAGTCATGGGCACTTCATTGACAATGTAAAACAGGTAGAAACCTTGTGAAGTTCATTGCTTTCATATTCAACAGAGAGGTTGTGGGCATTTAGAGCTGACTGTGCTAAAGTGTTGAAAGGAATCTTAAATGTACATATTAAAGAACTTCTAAAGAAGAGTGCTTATGATCTTCTCTCCCTAGGACAGACCTCCAAGGTGCCATTTTTTCCTTCCATTACCTCCTGAGGTCATTAAATAAGGCATAGGAGGACACACTCAGTTCTGACCAAAATCTCCATGACTCTAGTGGGTAAATAATGTTGTTGCTCCCAGTTTTTATAATGGGCATGACATTCTATGGTATGGAATAAGACTTTGGCCAGTGTGGGTCAACTGTTCTGGCTGTGCCTCCTCCAGATTCTTGTGCCCCTCCTCCCTGACACAGCTTGAGACACTGAAAAGTCCCTGGCTTAGGATAAGCACAGATCAGCAACAACCAGAAAATCAGTGTGTTTTCAACATTATTCTCCCACTGAGCCCAAAACACAGCACTGTGCCAGATACTAAGAAGGAAATGAATTTTATCCCAGCCAAAACCAGGACACCCTCTCAGCATGGTGTTAAGAAAGCAGAAACACCTACAAGGACCCTGAGGGCTAGGCATGAGATAATCTCCTGCTTGGATAGCTTAGTCTAGAATGAAGTGAACTTGGCCTCAGTTTAACCTTAAAGCACAGGCTGGAGGGAACAATTGTATAACTGCCATTTATCTGCCATGTTAGAAATTTACTTATCATGTTGATGTGGTATTTTTTGTGCCAAAAGGGAGCATTGCTGGCAGAAAAAGCAGCCTCAACTAAACAAATGGAAGGTAAATGTTCAAAAAAAAAAAAACCCAAAACAACAAACAAACAACCCCAAAAACCCATCACTGGAAAGCTCCAATTGGGTAAATCTATTCTTCTTATTAACTGAGCATTTTCATTACATCTTTTATGGCTGTCATGCTTCATTATTCTTCCCGTTTGGTAATAAATTTTATGGTATTGTCAAAGTGATACCGATCACTCCCTTGAAATGCTTTTAATTTAAAAATGTGCTGTGCTGTTCTGTGAGAACCTTGCTTTGGTGTTTAAGGCAACTATCTTTTATTATAGGTCAGCTGGTGTGAATCCCATTACTGGTAATGGGGACACCTACATTAAGATATAGGTGATTGTATGAAATCATTACTATTTATTAGCATAAAAATCATTCATTTTCCAAAGTTTAGACTAGATGAATATGCATGTGCATCTAGTAGAAATGCCAGCTCACATAATTTAAAGGGATTATACTTTTCCCTAGCAATTTTTTGTTAAACAAATAGAAATTGAACTTGAGACAAAATGTACTTGAGAGATTTTATACCTTAAAATTAATCTTTGTGTTCTTTCTTTTTAGTTTCAATGTCAGTACTATTGCATTAGAAATTACATTTACATGTTAAAAATTAATAGTTAATGTGAATCTTGATTACATATTATTCCTAATCAGAAGGTAATGAAAATTATTCTTGATATAAATGACAACAACAAACATAAGTAGTTATCGCATTACTCAAAAATTGAAATTGTGACCCATGGGAACATTTACTCTATTTCTAAAACACAAGTTTTAGATTGTGTCGAAGACACTAACATATCAAAATATGTTTTCATGTTGAACTGAAAAAAATGAAAAATACCCATTTCTCTCATAAGCTTTATAGTAAATAGTTTATTTCATTTAACCAGAAAATCTTATTCTATAAATATATATATTTAAAAATAGAATAAATAGAGTATGTTCTATTTTTATCTCCTTTGTTTGTTGGATTTTTAGTTGATTCTTATAAATAAGTACATTTTATCTTTTTCAGAAGTGTGTAATTTACTGCTGAGTAGAATAAAAAGAAGCACAGAGACCAAAGTATATTCAATATTGGATCTCATGGGTTAAGGCTGGCCAGACATCCACCAAAGCCGCTCTCTCCCTCTCCACAGAATGGACAGAGGAGAGAGAAAATTTAACCAGGGGCTCATGAGTTGAGATAAGGATTGGGAGAGAGACCACTCATCAAATACCAGGTTCAACTTAGAGATATGAAATGAATTTATTGCTAACAAAATCAGAGCAAGATAATGAGAAGTAAAACCTTTCCCCAACCCTTTCCTCCTTCCCAGCTCTACCTCCCTATCCAGCCGTGCAAAAGACAGAGAAAGAGTTTATGATCAGTTCATGACCTGAGGTTTTTTCGTGCTGCCCAGGGAGAGGAGTCCTTCCCCTGCTGCACCATGGGTACCCTCCCATGGGAGACACCTCAAATTTCTCCAGCATTGCTCCATCACATGAGCAACAGCTCCCTGCAAACTGCTGCAGCATGGGTGCTCTTCCATGGGGTGCAGTCCTTCAAGATGTGGGTGTCCTTTGGAGCCACAGCCTCCTCTCAGGCATTCATCTGCTCCAGCATGGGCTCCTCCTTGGGCTGGAGGTGTATCTCTGCATCCTCGTGGATCTCCAAGAGCTGTAGGGGCACAGCTGCTTCCCCATGGTCTTTACCAGTGGCTGGAGATGAATCTCAACCCTGGTGCCTGGTGCCTGGAACACCTCCTCCCCCTCCTTCTTCACTGACCTTGGGGTCTGCAGACTTGTTCTTCTCACATGTTCTCACTCTGGTCTTTTCTGGTCACAATTAAAACTGTGCCACAATCTTTTTTTTTTTTTTTTTTTTTTTTTTTTTTTTTTTTTTTTTTTTTTTTTTTTTTTTTTTTTTTTTTTTTTTTGTTAAATATACTATCACAGAGGTATTACCGCAATTTCTAATTGGCCTAGCCTTGGCCAGCATCTCAGTGTCCATCTTTGGAGCTACCAGGGATTGGAGCTGCCAGACAAGGAGAAAGTTTCCTGCAGCTTCTCTCAGAAGCTGCCCCTGTAGCAACCCCCCCTTTTCCAAACCCAGGCCGTGCAAACCCAATGCAATGTCACTTTACACTCTTATGGGTTCCAGCCGTTCACCACATCAAGCTGTAAATTCATCATCTCTTTGGGGCTATTGAGTGTACTGGAATACCACTCATACTGAGCTCACAAATATCAGCATCAGATTTACTCTTTTAGGGGTTTTTTTTTGGGGGGGTAGGGGTTGGAGTTGGGGAATGGAATTTCTTTTAACACAGATAATTGAAACAAAAAACTTCTTTTCTGGGTATTTTTTGTCTTTTGTTATTTGATAGCATTTTGTTAAAAAAACCTACTTTGTCCTACAGACTTATGTGAAAAAATTCCCCCTAACCAATGACTACAAATAGGTTAACCTAATCACTATATATATTAAGCTAGTTTCTCTTTACAGTGAGTGAATGGTTTAGGTACTTACAGAAAGGTATCAAACTCCCTTAAGGATGAAACTTGCTATAAATCCAAATGATCCAGTAGAATTAAGGAAGTATTGAGGTTTCCATTAAATAGAGTATCTAAGTTCTCAGTGAAAATGGTCCAAAATGGAAATTTACAAAATTGTCCTATGTTTTCACTGCAGCATTATTATATTGCAATATTATTATAACTGCAAACTTATTTAACTGCAGTATTTCACAGGTGATTTTTTTTTTTAGTGAAGTTGGTGGTCCTTGTGCTCAATACCTTTTTTTGTTTGCTTGTATATGTTTATCTTGAGCTTGAATTTCATGCTGTACAGAAAGGATTTTTTTATTATCAACCAAATTTTTATATTTGAAAGTGATAATCAACTTATATATATTATAGATGTGTTTGGTTTATGGCTCACTTGGGAAATCTGTCCTATTCTGAGGTTCACAGAGGGTCGTTCTAAAAAGGCAGATTTCTAAATAGTTTTACTGTCCTGAAAAATGATATGCTGTTATCATACTTAGTAGATCAGATGGTTTGTATCAGTACTTCTGAACAGCAACATCAGAAATAACTTGTTCTTTTTAGAAAGCATGTCTTGTGTCATATTTTCATATGGTGTTTGTAAGAAAATGAACATTCATTATAGTCAAACAATATTTTAAAATCATGCCTCATGAAAAAGTGATAAAGAAGTTTAGCCTAGGATCTGTTACTAATACATTAAACCCACAAATAAAATTGTGCATATAAAAACTAATTCTCCTTTTTTTTCTGGACAGATAAAACAAATTATCGCTCTGAGTTTTATGGCATATTATGAAACTGACACAGGCTTCATGTAAAGTGGAAGTTATGCAGTGTTGAAACAAATCTGTAACGGGCACTGTACTACAAGTATAAGATTTTTTTCATGTTTTCAATTGTGAAAAAATAATAAAATAAAAGCTCTGTGAACTGGAGAAAACAAGGCCAGACTTCCCTTAAGTAGACCTGTGGAGATATTTTTCATGTCAGTGTGAACTTCTGCATGCGTTCAGGGCAGAGTACTGTTAGGGTAAAGATTTATAAATATCACTGTTGGGTTTGATGTCTCATTTGGAGTCAACAGATTAAGAACAAAACCATCTTACCGGGTTTGCTACTAAATTTCCTGTATCAAAACTAAAATGAAGACTTAGCTCCTTCAGTGTCCTGCCAGAAACCAATCTGTTATTTTAGCCAGGTTCAATGTAACTGCATGTATATCCTCTGTAAGCAGTTTTGTTGAGCTAAAGTAATTCTTATGCTAACTCTAGGCAAGATAGAACAGCAAATCAAAGAGATATATTATTTTTGGGGATTCAAATAACCTGTATCTGGAAAAATTTCTGTTTGTTGATGTTACTGTTGGAAACACACTCTTGTTTTTTAAAACCTGGTCCCCTAGGGTCCCTCATGTTTTACGTATAAGGGAAGAAATATTGAAGTGAATGCTTGTTTCTTCACTATATCACTCCATGAAATAGCATAAATAAATGCAGAAGTGAGAAGAAAGACTTTTTTACCAAAAGGAAAGGAAAAGCAAAGGAAAATGGATGACAGTATAAATGGTGATTGAATGAAATTGTTCATTCTGCATTTGTCAGTGGTCCAAACAACAAAATATGGACATGACTAGAGTGGATCTATAAAGTATGTACAAGAATTAGTTTAATTATTTCCTAGAACTAATATTCCTAGGACTTTGGAGGCTCTGACTAAAGGCTTTCCGTTGCATTAATGATGAAGAGAAAACCCCAGCAGCACTCAAAGGAACAGTTTATGTAACCGATTACTACTTGTCAAGCTGGTTCCCAGTGGAGATGGATTTACTCTGTTACTCTCCAGGTCCAGCTTTAGGTGTGTGAGCACGGATGCTGGGGTCTGAGCACAGCCAAATGAAACAATGGTTGTATCTCAATAAATCAATGTTAGAAAATGAACTGGTCTAAAAACCTGAATAACAGATAAATAAGAGAAGTGGGTTAATGAAAACACAAATGGACTATGCAGATGTATCAGCAAATATCACACAGTTTCAAAGTAAACTTTTCTATGTGGCCTTTGTCTTCTTTCAGTGGTATTAAACCCCATGATTTAGTCATGTATCACTCAATCTCTCTGCCATGTCTACCCTCCCTCCAGAGTAGTCCAGACTGTGAAACATGCACCCCAACACACTGGATTTATTATCTGCATCTTCATTGCAAATGATGCATTCTCTAATATGCCTTAGGAAGCTCAGCCATCCAATACTCCACTTGGTATTCAAAGATACCTTGGAGAGCAGTATTGGTCCAGTTAACATCTGTCCTAACGGGTTAATCTGCGTCTTCTTTCTTTGTCCACAGCTGAGGCAGAGCAGTATGGCAGTGAGTTGCCTGATATAACTTGCTCTCCTTCCTATGGGCCCTTCAGGTATGAACAGCACTTATGCATCTTCCCTTGGCTAACTGGATACAAGTCTTTAAGCTGGACTTTCCTGCTGTAAAGAATTCGGCTCTCCAAACTACCACAGGTGTACTCTATGACACTGAGTAAGCTACTCAGTCTAACTTTATTTATCTCCTGTGTTTGCTCATGCCTGTTGAAACTACAACATTTTCAAGGTATCTCACCTCAATGTTGTTGTCCAGTATCCAGCAGGAGGGGTCCTGATCTCTGGTGGAACCTCTATATATTATTTGGTTACAGATAATTAATAGAATGTATTTGCCATGCAAAGGGAATTAATATAGAATATTGAGGGAGGGAGGAAGACAGGCCCTTATTCTTCTTTAAGGCTTATTATACAGATTGAGAAGAAACTAAACATCCTTTGAGTGGGATTGGAAAATAACATTTTTATCCTCAAACAACAGCAGTACCACAATCTGCTGTTTACACAGTAAAGCAGAAGTCCATTCATTTTGTGCCTGGTTATCTGTGCTCTAAATTTCCTCTCAACAAATTTTTCTCCCTTGGACTTCTGCTTGTATTATCTCTGGACAGGGGATGAATGTAACTATTTTTAAGTGGTTTTGGGGAACCTTATAAACATATAAAATAATGTTGGAATGTTCAGAACACTGTTTTTGTGACCCCATAAATGGAGAGCTGTGGTCTTTGTGGCTATAGAGCTATGCAGTCATGCTGTTGAGTGCATTTTTAAACAAGACAAAATTCCTTGAACAGGTACCTAATTTCTTGTGCAGACTCTGATTCTGATCTCTACCCTCACCACTACTATTGTCATTCATGTAAGTCTTTACACAGTTTTTAAATACATAATTTATAATGAGAAGCAAATGAGGCACAAAGCAAATAACTGAATAGAAGAACCTGATGCAGCTCTGACTATTCATGGGTATTTGCAGGAATGTCCCATGTTTCTCACCTTCTTTTATCCTTAACAGAAAAGGACAACGGGCAAGAAGAACCTAGTGTACTGGGAAATGCAGCCAGGGGACTAAAAAGAGTAAAGATTCAAAGTTGTTTAGATGTAGACTTCCTACGGAGTTTGATGGTAGACTAAACAGCTTTGAGGATTTGAGATCAACTGTCTCCATCAAAAGCATGTCAAACCAAGCTGAGGTAGGCCAATTACTAAATCATTATCTGTCTGGCTTTCTGTGATTCTAAATAAAGAACAGACATTTCACCAGAACTCACCAATGTGAATTACTTTTTGTTTGGAGCAATCCTAGGAACTAGAGGATGTGGCATATAACTGGGAACATATGAAGGCACACAGTCACAGGTCTAGGAGGCCATTGTAGTCCTGAAAATGCATTTTAATAGAGGTAGCTTTTAGGCAACTCCAGGTTTCATGTTTTCTCCTTGATTTCTTGCATGAGAAACTCTATAACACTTCACAAAGGAATCTTCTGACTATGGCAATGGCATGCTTGTAGAATAGGTACACTCAGGCATGTTTCCTCATAGCAAAAGCACTCATGCAGTAGAGAGGAGAATTTTTCTTACAGAGCAACTGTGAGGGAAAAAGAATAAGAAAAACATGAGCAGGTCCAGAAATTGCTCTAATTGTTTAATACAACCCAGGGAGTACTGGTCTCCCCAGCACCCATCACCACACAGTATCATCCTTTTCACAAAAGACTATTTCAGAGAAAAAGAAAGTCATGTGTTGATCTTTCTAAAGCAAAACATATTGATTGGACAAGCATAATAGAAAATAAATTAAAAATTCCTGTGGCATTATGTTCTTTTAGTAATATTGTATCAAAATCAAAATTTGGTACCTTGTGCAGTATTTTAAAAAGACAACGCAACTCATTGTGGCTATTTGAGTATATAATTCAAAACTTAGTGACAGTGACTGGCTAATAGGCAGCCAAACATAGTACAAATAAATAAAATGGAGGAAAAAATAAAAAGAAAACTTATTAGTAAAATCCAGCATGGATGAATGAATACATTTTTGGTTGTTCTATTAGAAAAAAAAATATGGTATTTGTTGAGTTACAAAACAGTGACTCTCATATTCATTAAATAAGGAAGAAAAATGAAAAAATCCACAACTCTTGACATTAGGAGCATGTACCATGTCCAGCGCTTAAATTGAAATATGTATTTATATACATATTTCTGGTTCCGCTGATCTTTAAAGCTTTTAATTTAGCAGAAAAATTTAGAGGTGAGTTTTATGTACTCTTTGTTTTACTAGGATATATTTTTAAAATCTGTCATACAAAGTTCATCTATTGCTCTCCTTAGAGTAAAGGTAAGTCAGAGTAAAGATAAGAATGACATGCAAAATGATGAATGCCAGGTATACTTATTTGTTTGCTTCCCAATCTGTTACATGGTCTTTAGTTATTATTGTTTAAAAAGTTTTAGATTGAAATGCCATTGTGTTAACTGATTTAGGTGCATAAAATGAAAACAGAGGTTCCTCCTCTCTTCTTAGCCTAAGGAGAAGCAATACAAACTGAATTAACTCTGCTCTTGGACTAATGGTTGTAACAAAATATAAAATTAATTGCCATTAAGCACTTCCATTTCAGCACTGACAGGGTTTTATTTATCTGGTAACAAGAAGTCTAGGAATTTGAAATTATATTTTGAATGTTTATATATGCATGTATGTGATTACATTTAAACATGGCTAATTATTTGAAGAATGGAAAGGAATCTGTACTTTTATTAAATATGTTCCACTTGAAACACTCCTTAACCCATACTATAAACTGAATATCTGAATGCTTTAGGGTTGCTGAAGATGAATAAGAAGCTATAACTAATCACTGAAGCTGAAATTCCTTTGAAGTGAGGCACGTTTATAATTTTTCCCTTTTACTTTTAAATAATAGCAAAACAATCTTTTATTGACATTGTAACATTTTCCTCAGGTGTCCATCTGAACATGCAGTAGATTTTCTGTTTCAGGCAAGCTGAAGCAGAAAAAACAACATCTGAAAAAATATGAAAGATAACAGTGTTATAATTTAAGATGCGAAAGTGTTAGTATTGTAAATTGTCACATTGCTGCTCACACCAATGTGTGAATGTGAGTATCATGAAAGAAAACTATGCAGACACTTGGGTATCTTATACTGACAAATATGATTATTTAAGTTTTTAATTTAAGGGGCTCAGCTGTGAAATATTACAATAAAGGCTTGCTATATTAACTTTGTTTTATTTTTAAAAAAATATTATTTAATTTGCTTCGGGAGACAGAGCATTTATACACAAGGCAGCAAAGGCTTTGTATTGCATTTCATTTATCTTCTTGAAACCAGAGCCACCTAAGTACTCAGTATTTAGAAAAATAGAAGTAAAATCTTACATATAGACAATGAAGTATTTCAGACTTACTAGAATGTAGACCTCTGTCTTAAGTTTATCCATCATAATTTGTGTAAGTAGCCTAGTACATTGTAACTCCAGCTCATTAGCTGCATACACTTTGTTTTTTTCTCATTTAAGAATTAATCTTGCAATTGTACAACAAAGTTGAAATGTATAGCACTTAGAGTTTTATTTTTAGTTCTAAAATAATTTCTGCAACAAATAGTAAAACCTTAGTGTCCCTCTATCCTATCTCTTTGGATTCAGATGTTGCTCCTGTCCCCATGGACCACTCTTGGGTCCTTTGTTTGAGGGTAATATTTTGTCACAGTAATGATAGAGGCCATAGGCATAGGTATGGCAAGTGACTTTATCTTATGTACAGCAGAAGGGTTTCATACCAGACCTGAATGTAAGACAGATTTAATTAGAAGCCCGGGGTGGGGGGGCGACTGAAGGTTTGTGACAGGAATAAATCAATGTTTTTGATCATTAGACCTTGTGCAGGTTCTGCTGCTATAATGGAAAACTAGTACATGCTATTTGCTGGAAAACCCTTGACATAACTGTGATATATTTTTCTGGCATACTGTTGGACAGATTTCTTTGACTTTCACCATCCCCCTTTTGATCTCACTTGAAATTATTACTAAGGTATGAAAAAAAAATATTATTTGCTTGGTTGCTACAGTAACATGTCCTATAAACCCCAGGCATATGCTAACTCTTTATCAAACACTTATTGCAACGGCTAAATGTAAATCCACAAGGAAATAAGATGATAGTCATAGTACACTTAAATTATTGGATCCTCTGTGTGCCATAGAGGTGATGGACCATGTCCTCAGTGGGAGCTAGGCTAATTTGTTTCAGGTAAAGATCTATTCCAGTCATCCTAATCTGCCTCAACATAGAACCATGCTGTTTTTGAATGGCAGCTTCTGCCATTAATGTCAGTGAAGACATTGACATTGAGTTCATCTGGGGCTAGGACTGACATTTCGTCCATGGTTTGTGTGCCACCTTCTTCTGTGGGATATGTGTGTTAGACCTGGGGACAATAATTTATGGATTATTCCTCTTTCTAAGAGACAGCTGTATTGGGACTTACCACAGGTAAAAACCCCTTTTGTCTCTTCATTCTCTAATGTTAATTATGCAAAATCAGATGCATTTTGAGCAACAAAATTGTTGTGTGTCTCAAACTGTGTAACTATAAATATAACTGTGTGCTGAAAACAGTGTGTGAAGTTTTTTGTCTGTGCCTGTGTGCTTTTCTCTGTGAGATGAATCTGTTCTCCCACCTGGAGCAAATAGCAGATAATACATTTATAAAAACAGTTAACTCATCACTATCCAGAGGTGGAATATGTTGTCTGTTATTTAGAGCAAACTTAAAAGAAATCAAAACATTTCCTTTTCACAAGTACAACCTTGATTCAGGTATAAAATTCATGTTCTCAAAGGTCCATTTCAATAACTACTCTCTGGTTTTAAAAGCCAATTTACACACAATTTGTGTTACATATATTCTTTACTGAATTTATCTTCATTCAGAATTTTTGTAGCTATGTTGAAAACTGATGGAAGTTTCCTTTTACTGTAATTTTGTCCTAATGAGTGTTACAAGGACTGCAAAAATCTCCAGTCACACTTGTTTAGATGAGAAGAGGTAATACAAATAATGTTTAATTTCTGATGGAAACTGCCTTTTGTGGTAGGCCAGATGTGAATGAACAACAAACTACAGAAAACAGCAAAACTTTAAATTGTGAAGGCATTTGAAGGAAACAGGTTTGCCTTCCTTCTCTGTAGTGTTCACTACATGCTTATTACAGTATTCAACTCCTTTATGGAACAGAGTGTTATGGTTAACCCATAAATAAAACTTTTCCTGTACACTGCACTCTCTCAGCTGTTAGAGGAGAAAGGTCCAGCTGTATTCACAGAGAAACACACCCACTACTTCCTAATAAATATGATTGTGGCTTTATAAATTGCTTAATATCATCAGTCTATCTTCCAGATTCACAGAGTGAAGAGTATATGACTCTATAGGGAAAGGCTTGTGTCATGTGGAATTTTTTCCAATTCAGTGGTGGTGGCTTTTTAATAGTTTCAGTCTGACACCGACTTGGAGGAATAGATGATATCACTCCTCCATAGCATCTGTAAGACAGAAATCAATGATAATGAAACAAGGACTACTAAGCAAACCATTAAGTTACGTGAACATGCAGCTATTACTCACCTATGAGAAATATTTTTAGTGGAAATATTTACAGCAAATAATCTGGAAAATTAATTTTCTCCACTTATTAATCTCTTCTTCTGCAATACAAGAGATGCAAAAAGACAGCCATTATATGCCAGTTGAACTCTGACATTTTTAGGTAACGATGATTATTAGAGTGGCTCAATGGCGGTGACGAGAGAGATCTCTGGATAGCTGATCAGTTCTTGAAACATGGTTTATTGCATAGGTCGTGGGTGCGAGGGCTTTCACTGAGCTGCCAGCCCCAGCTCAAAGCATGCCCGAAAGAGAGCGAGCCCAGAAGAGGGAGCTCGAATTTCCTGTTACATTACATTTAATCTCTTTCTGTGTTGAATATTCTGGTTAACACCAACCAACCAATACAAGATACAAAACCTACAAAATCTACATACAACCTATGAGAATACTACATTACCGTACTATTCTACATTCTAAAAAACCTTTTCCCTGCCACCTGGCAGGGCCCATCCCCTGGCATCCCTTTGTCTTTGAGGAGTGTTGCTCAATCATCAAGCATCCAGCCTTCAGCTAACTTAATCACTGTTTTCCTGCTTGGCATTCTACAATTCAAAGCATGCTTTTAATTCTATTTCACTTATAGGTTTTATATTTTCAGTATCTTTCACTAGGAAATCATATCTGTAAGGCCTTCCTGCCTCATCCTTCCCAACAGATGATATCACTCAGAACATACCCCTGTCTCTGGCACCAGTTTAGAAACTGGTAGATCTGATGTTTTTCAACATAGTATTTAAAAATCCATTTCTTTCATCCACTTTCTACCGAGGTAATGTTATTTGATTACTTTTGGTGTGGGGTTTCTGTTTTGTTTTGATTTGGTTTTCTTACATTTCTCTAGTTGACTTCTTTAAATTCAGCATTGTTTTCTGTAGGTACCTTCTTTTTTTTTTCTCTTTCTGTGAATGTCCCCTGACTCACCTTCATTTTAATAAGATGTTTGCCAAGAAGGAACACAAAAGCTTTGGGCTTTATGCCAGCTCTACCCCCATACATTCATCTACATTCTGTTGAGATAATGGAAGTGTCCATAATGAGATCAATTTAGTGTCATTGAACTATTTGATGCATTAGAAAAACAGAAACACATATAAGCATAGACGATTGAATCAAAATGTAAGGAGACATGAACTTTAATCACTTTCCATTTGGCTTCTCTTGCTCTTAACTCTGGCATTGTTGTTTTGGGCTACTATGGGAGACATGATATTGGATTTGAGTAATAACATCAGTGTGCTACTTTTAATGTTTCTGTGAAATTAAAGAATTTCTACTGGATATATATAGCCACTCAGAAAATCAATAAGCAAAATTGTTAAAAAGTATGATTCAGGTAATTTTAGTGAAATCTTTAGTTTAAAAATTTATAACATTTTACAAATTTAGGGCAGAAGGCTTACTGGGAATTTTAAAAAAAATAGCCTAATGTGTATTTATCACAGAAGAAGAGAGCTGATATTAAGAGCAAAATAAACCATCTGATTTTCAATGCCTAGGGCTAATACAGTCTTTGGAAGTAAAGAATGCCATGGAAGCGAAAGAGTCACACATAAAATAAAAAGGAAATGTACTTCAGTAGTTAGGTTGTCTCAAATAAACTTTATGTTTTCTTTGGAGTACATTTTCATAGCTCCTTTCTTGTCTAACAACAGTTTTATATCATGGAAAATCCCCTGACTTTGATAGTGTGATTCCAGGTTATGACCTCCCTGTGGTCTTGCACTGAACCATTTGACTATTGATTTAAAGATGTGCTGGAGTGCCTGAACGGAGCCAGCCATTGTGTGGAGGAAAGAAAACAGAGCTCTGTCCTCCAGTACTCTCAGATGATAGAGGCTTAAGCAAGTCTGCTCCCAAGACATGATCACATCACACACAGTTACTGGTGCTCAGAAGAAATATTTAAATGCATTAAAGTCTGGTATCCTCTTTGACAATCCCTTAAGCTTTTTTCGTTCATATAAATCCCTCTTAACTTTTCCTTTTCCTTTTCCTTTTCCTTTTCCTTTTCCTTTTCCTTTTCCTTTTCCTTTTCCTTTTCCTTTTCCTTTTCCTTTT
>VZUI01053140.1:0-29145 GCA_013401135.1 Cettia cetti
GTGTCCTTCCCACCCGGCTGCCGCCGCGGCTCCCCCCACGGAGTCCCTTCGGGCAGGGCTGACCCTGCAGCGGCAGGACCACGAGTACTCGGTTTTAGACGGGGAGAAATTAACCAAATCCTTGTTTCTCCTCATCACTCACGTAGTAGTGGTTGAAATCCCCTCCCCAAAATTTTAACACACACCTTGTATACTTCTTTTGCTCCCCCATTACTGATTTTGCTGTTTCCGGACCACGTTGGGACAGAGCAGTGCTAAGGCAGCGCACGCGGCCCTAGGGCTTGTGGCTTTGGGGAGGTCCTGCTCAAAATCTTGCCAGAACTGGTGTTAGATGCCAAACACCCTATTGACCTGTCTTCACTGCCAATTTACCAAAATTTAAATGTAGGATATATTTAATCTTTCCACTTTTCATTCTTACTCCTTTTGTTTTCTTCTTTTTGCCAAGCAATTATAATATCATTATATTCTCTACCTGAAAGTACAGAGAGGAAGGAGAAGGACAGCATTTACTTTGGTATTTCTGATGTGTCTCCTAGTAAATCACTATTTCCTAAGAGGCAATTATTCTGTTGGGATGCTGGGAAACAGTTCTTCCATCTACACATTCAAGTGGTATTCTCATTTTTGGGTTCACATACCTCAATAATTAAGTTTAGCTACACACATTCAGGGTTTCTGGTGCATATAATTATTAATTATATAAAATAATTAATTAATAATTAAATATTAATAATTATTAATAATTATTAATAATAATAATTCCTAATGTTGTTTATCAACAAAATACTTAATTTTCATTGTTTATAACTGCCAAATTTAAAAAGTGTCAAATGATGTTTTCATTTCAGCTGTTTCTCCCACTAACCCTCCATCAAGGGGCTCCATTTATTATTCTACCTGTCTAAAGATTAAATTGCACAGTTTTGGTCACATTACAGAGAAAACCCCGACCTATCATACTGTAGCTGTTCCTCCTAATTTCCAGGGACTCCTTTGGCAACAAAACCAAAAGGATTTTATTTGTAATTTTAATTCATCTTCAGCCTATTGTTGTCTGATGAACACTTGGGAAAGAACAGCTAGTCTCAGTGCAAGATACACGAACTTAGTGATGAGGAAAAGGAAACAGAGAGGATGAATTTCAAGGACTGGGAAATAGGACAGCAGAGAATGGATGTGGGGCATGAAAAGATGGAGGATTATGGCCAGAAACTGGACAAAGGAGTGTGAGGGTATCTTCAGGGAGGGTATTCAGGCCGTAGCCAGTGGCTGAGAGGAGAGGAAGGGATGGAGGCACTGGAGAATCTGCCCCGAGGAACATGAGCCCACCAATGCTGGCTCTCAAGTGGTCATGAAGCCCATAGGCACAGCATGTCACATGGAGAAAGAAGTGTTCTCCTACAACTGTAATTTCCTCTGATAGTTGGTTCACAGCATTCATGGGAGTCATGCAGTGGGAAAAAATATATTTTAAAGAAAACTTAAGGAAACAATACAGAAAATATGAAAGCTCTGAAGACAAAGCCCTCTCTTACAATATTGTATGTTGTTGGTGATATGAATCAATTTTTAAATTACCTTTGCAAGAGTAGTTTTTTTCCCACAAAATTCCTGCCTCATTCAATATAAGGATGTCTTTAATTAATGTACAGTTCTTCAATGTTTCTCTTCATTTTCATCATGTTAAGTGGAATCTTTCATGTCATATTCTCTGTGCATTCTTCAAACCCTGCCTTGAAGGAAGGTTAATTAATTTCCATGCTGACTTTTCTGTGGTAGTCTCATAACTCTTCAAAACATTCATAAATTTAACTTTGTAACAGCCTTCTGAGTTGAAGTAGTACTATTATCATATTTTGCACACAGGGAAGAGCTAACGGAAGGTAATGTGTCTGGAGTTGTCTGTAGTGGTTTGTTAATTCTTTTAGGCTGTGGAGGCTGGCAGGTTGTTTTGAAGCAAGCAATAGTGGATTTAATATAGGGTGCATCCACCAGCACCTCAGAAACAAGAACATAACTGTTCTTGCTCAGGTTTGACTTTAAATACTTTCTAGATCTTTAAGCACTAGATGTAGTGGGTTACTTACAATCTGCAGAGCTTTGGTATGCACTTACACCTGGGAGTCAGGAGCTAATTTCAGGCATATCTGTATATCCTTCTTTACGACAGATAGGGGAACTCTGGGAAATTTTTTAATATTCAACCTTTAAAAAATAAGGTATCAACAGTTTAATTTTGCCCATACTTCACAGAACAAGGTTGTTTTCTTGACTATAGCAGCAAAAGGGGCTTCCCCAGATCTCTGCATGCTTAGAATTGGAGATGACAGCAGATTCCTCCCTAACTCTCCACAGTCCACCTTTCTTTAATGTTCCTTCCTATCCACAAAAGGAAACATCCTAGAGGTTGCAGATCACCAGGAGCAATGGGAGGGTCCATTGAGTGATAGGGGAAGGATTACAGAACTTTTATACAGTCCTGTAGCCTTTGATTGCTGAGGGACAGGATTGGAAAGTTTCTCCTCACCTCCAGCCCAGGCCAGAAGTGTGAATTATCACAGCACTGCCTGCAAGGGCACTGCCTGCACACAGCAGTGTGTTTGCTGGGCATTGCCAGTTTCTGATCAGCAGTTCTCTGGCATGAATTATAAAGCAGTGCAGGAATTTTCCCAACACAGAACTTAATCTCTGTAAGGCACATCCCATTGAGCACTCCATTTGGGAAAGTATTTATTACAGACACTTCGGTTATTCTGCTTTCTTCATCTGAAGCCCAGTTTGTCCTGCTATAAATGAAGCTCTAGTAATACTTGTTCTAGATTGTTGTGTTTTATAGCACTGTTCTTTCTTTTATGGTGTGTTGCACACTGTTAAAATCAACACTGCTTTGAGTTTCCTTTGGGGAAAATATTTTTCCTCTATTACCACACATTTTCAGGAGATGTTGTATTTAAACAGGTCTGTACAAATGGGCTACAGTAGCTGGTGGTCAACCTAAGCCTGGGAAACACTCAGGTAAATTTGAAGAGAAGTAAAATCCTAAAGTCAGCTTAGGATGCAGACAGAAAAAAGCTGGAAGGACTGATAATTTTGCCACCTTAACAGACGTTCAAATAAAAAAACTGTCAAAAGTGTAAACTAATTTTGAAAATCTTGGCTTCTTTTCTCAGTGTTTTTGAGATGGTGGTATCTATGCAACCAAAGCCATCCCACCTTAGGAATGCTTCAGAAGGAAAACAGAACAGTCAGTCCTGAGCAACCTAGCCAAATTTACAATGTTACAGATCTATGTTGGTCCACAGTTTTTGCTGTACTTTGCCATTTTGAATCAATAGCCCAGAATTTGAGTGCCCCCCAAAAGTAAGGCAAATAGAATGGCTGCCTGGAGTATTTCCAATGGAGCAACTGGCCCAGTGTCACACAAACACTGCGTGTCAAAGATGGTAAATCCATTTCTCCTAAGCAGTGATTGTCTGCTTTAGTTTCAAAATCATCCTTCCTTTTCTGAAACTCTTGGGAGTCCAGTGCCTCACAACCTCTGGATGAAATTCAGTGCTCAGACCAAAGTATTTTTACAAGCAGCACAAAGTCATCTGAAGAGAAGTACTCCTTTTCATCAGGTAAGTTTGTGTTCTCTGGAATAAACAGAACATGACTCAGAAGTTAGAAAGAGTGTTTTAGCACATGTATCAGAAACTGAAGAAAGGTGGTGGGTATAACTAAATATAGTTGTTCCTGATTGTTGAAATATTAAGTCAGCATCTTAAGCATTCCCTTAATATAGATTACAAGGGCACGTAGGGGTAAGACAAGGTGGAATGGCTTTAAACTGAAAGAGGGGAAGTTTAAATTAGATATTAGCAAGAAATTCTATATTGTGAGGGTGGTGAGGTACATGGACACATTGCCCAGAGAAATTTTGGCTGCCCTATCTCTGGAAGAGCTCAAGACCAAGTTGGATGGAGCTTTGACCAATGCAGTGGAAGGTGCCCCTGCTCACCATAGGGGGGTTGGACTAGATAAGCTCTTAAAGGTCTCTTCCAACTCAAACTATTCTATGGTTCTATGAAATGAAATAAACACTCATGGAATAATTGACTGGTAAGAAATCTTCCTCACAAGAGATCAATCTTACATAAAAATAATCATGGGTATTGAGTCAATAAACTGAGACATAATAACAGAGAAAATCTTTTTTTCAGTAGCTTGAAATCTTTCTATAGACTGTGTTGGTGGTAGCAGTCTTGATTGTAGATACCAACAGCAAAATGGTGCTCTGTTTCAAAACCACAGCTTTGAAATCAGAACTCATGGTTGTATTTCTGAAGGACTTCTACCTTTTAGTCAAAAATATTTTTATAAAAAATAGTTGAATTTGCCCAGGTGAAATGGCTTCAATTTCTGTTTGTCTCTCACTGTATAAGAAGCCACAGATACAGGCATTAAACTTGCCTTTTTAGGTTCCCCTGATTGAAGAGCAGGAACAATGTGCAACTCAGTCTGGAAAAAACTTGAACTACATCTGTCTGCTTTATTTTTGTGTATCCACATATGTAAGAACTGTCATTCAGTGAGTAATATCAGCCTAGTGTTAAAATAATTTTTAGGATGATTCATAATGGATTGCATTTGTATTTGTTATTTGACATGTGAGAAGTGTATTTGTTCTCCTTCATGTGAAAGTAGGTTTTTTTAAAATATTGTTAAATGTTAAATTGTTAAATCACACACCCCAATATCCTATGCCATATGTGATTTTTTTATACTCCCCAAATACCTTGAACTCGGGGCATATTTTCACTTGCCTCACACTTTTATCCTTTGAAGTTCAGTCATAGCTTTTTGATTTGAAAAAGATTGGCACTAACAGGGTTGATCTTCACAAAAATAAGTGAAAATAGAGCAAGAGAGGAACTCTCTCATCACCTTGTCTTTTGTTGTTTACTGACAGCAGAGGCATTTTAAAGTCATGTACAAACATAGCCCAGTATACACACCCTGCTTTGCTGAGCATGGTAATGGGATAAACAGTGGTGGAATGCAGCACAAACCTATTTCACATTGATTTAAACTGATTTAAACTGAATATTTTGTCATCAATATTTCACTGAAGGAGTGATATATATTATTTCTTCAGTTCTCCTGTAAATAAGTCTTTAAATATTTGCCACCAAATACCTGCTACTCTCCTCCAGATTCAAAACCTTGTGAGCCATGAATCTTAGGAGCTGTGTTACTAATTGATTTGCAGATTTGTGGGCAGGTATCAGTGGAAAATATGAACGAATTAGATTTTAATGAGTTTTGGATTGCTTTTGATTCTGGAATGCAACTAAAGGTTATTTACTGCAGTATTAGGCAAAGAAAAGGCAAAAGCTCTATCAGCTTTTCATGCTTTAAGAGGATGTGACACAGTCTTACCTTTGCTGGGAGAGGCAGGAGAAGATAGGTCTTGCTTTGGAAAGGAAGAATGTCTACCCTGCAGCCATAGAAATATTTTTTCCGTTTCTCTTCACCACCTGCTGAAATGATTGATATTTGCCTGAAGGATTTGCAGTTATTTGTAATACTTTTGTTTAACTGCACCAGGATAGTTTGCCAGGAAGTGGAATATTCTTCCCCCAGCAGTACCTCAACTAAACATGCAGGAGAAGATTATGTTATATAGTAGAGAAGCATGGACAGGAATGTTCCTACCTCAGATTGATAGTGAACTGTTCTCAAGTTTATGGAATATCAAATCCTATGATGTTTCTACCCTGATTGAATGCCTAAAATAGCATTAAACTAATAAAATTTAGTTATCATTGAATAATAATTATACTGCATCACGTGTCAATCACTCAGTAGAGAATTAATTTTTAAAATTTTTTTGGTTAAACTAGCATCCCAAGTCTGATGAATTCAGTCACTTCAAAGAGCAGGGACATCATGGCTACCCTAGGGATGCAAAACCTCTGCAACACATAGACCAGGTAGTCCAAGAAGTCGTGTGGTTTTGAGACTACCTAACTTTATGAGTAGCACTGCATCTGCACAGCCTCACAGTTGCTGTAAGACCATTTTCCTGCTCCATGCTCACCCTTTCCTAAATGCCTGGTAAGTCCAGTGCCTCAGCCTCTCTTAGCACTATCCATAAGATAACACTAGGAGAGACATGATAATTCTAGGAGAGAAGTCTGTGTGCTTTAGGTCTACTTTCATAACTAATTTTCAATTATATTTTAAATCATAAACATTCATGAATGTTTACCTTTTAGGAATCTACGACAGACAGATGTAATTTAAGAATATACTTAATATCTGCCCAGCACAAGGAAGTAGAAGTCAAATTGTGATTTCTTTTATTGAAAGAGAGAGAAAGAACATTGTAAAATATGAGGATTTTATTTACTCTTATAATCAATTATTCATTCTTCCTTAAATCCAGACAAGGGTTGTGCCATGTGACTTGGCACACTCAGACATAGAGGAAGCAATGCTGGTCCCAGTGATTCTGTGGCTGCTTCAGAGCATGATAAATCAGGCTATGCCTGAAGATGGTTACAGTCTGAAGGCTTCTTGGTTATTAAAATGAGATCAATAATTTTTAAGCAAGCAGTGTTTGAAAAATGGTTGAGCTGAATATGAAATCAGTTAGTATAAAATATTATACTAGGCATTTTAACACAAAAGGGGAGGGTCTATTGATAAAACTTGTTCATCAAGAATGAAATGGATTTTCAGGCTGAGCTCCACTGACTTCAACACAGCTACAACAAATTACTCAGTGTCTCTCTAAAGAGAAAAAATCAGTTCCTTCAGTTTACAATGTGTAAACATTTGATAAAAAAATCCTAACTAGATATGCTAAAAAGATAAAATGACAACTTCAAGAAATCACATGGAGATGCATTTAGATAGCTGTCATGTGTTTCAAACTTGAATAAACATTATATTATTAAAACATTAGCTTACCTTAATTTTACAGGTTAAAGATCACTCTCATGAACAATTAAGCATCCATTTTCTGCCTCCCTGCCAATCCAATCATGGAACATGCTGCTTCTTCTAGATTCGAATTTTATAGGAATTACAACTCGGCAAATAGTGTATGCTTTTGGTACATGTCTATAAACCTTGTAACCAACATAACAGAGACAAAAAAAAAAAAAAAAGGTTAATTTCTAGTTATTGAATAAAAATAGGCATGAGAGATTCTGTGGAAATAGTGTTGAGGAGGGTCCCAAATGCATAATTCTGTTTTTGTAGCCATTTTGTGTAATTTCTGAATTCTAGCTCTTTAGCTTTCCCTCTCCCCCCACTGAAAATCAGAATTATATCTAGCATGTATTTTCTAAATTCCCTTTCATATATATTTACATTATATGAATTTCTATATTTATATTAGAATGTTCAAAGTTTGTTTTTAATTTAATTTGTGATATTTATGAGAGAAGTTATTTACTCTATCTTCAAGCTCAATTTGAAGATATAACCTGTTGCAACTATCACAAATAATTGGGGAAAATTATAATGACTAAAACCAGTGTTTCTATTCAATGAGAATTCTGAGATTTCAAAATTTTTTTTTATTTCAAATCAAAGTAATGGAAATTACTTTCTTATAGTTAAAAATACTTAATAATTCTACAAATTTCTTCTACAAATATGAAAACTATGGCCAAGTTTTCATAGCACTCTTGCATATCTTCTCACTGCAGTGTAGTTGTCTGTTGGTACATTTAGGAATAGGTCTTACAATGTTATATATCCATATTTAAAAACCAAAGGTACCTATTTTCTTTTCCAATTGATATGAGAGACGTGTTTGTCTAAATCCAACTCCCAGGCTCTCTTGGATACTGCAGGCTCTCTGAGGCTCCTGTACAGTACAGTACTTTTTTCTAACTTTTTCTAAACAATTTCTACTTACATGTGACTTCTGCTATTACACCATCCCTTTCCTTTCTCTGAAGTCATTAATGTGTAATGCTGTTTCACCGTCTTTTTTTTTCTTCTTGATCTTTCCTAAATTATGCATGTAATTCCATCCTATTTTTCTTGCCCCAATTGTTAATCCTCCACAAGTATCTGTGTTGACTAGTTTTGCATTCTGTAACAACAGTTTTGGATCCTCTGTTTTGTTCTACCAATCCAATATCCTCATGCTGGCCACCACAAGAGGCTAAGTTTTAGCCATGTATCAGTATTGGCCCTTTCATTCCTCTGACCTTCTGATATTCCTTTCTCACTGTATTATCATCACGCAGATAAAAGAACCTTTCCCAGCTTTGTTCCCTACTTTAAAATTTAAGCTTTTATCGATCAAATTAGCCTTGATCCCTGTCCAGACCTCAAACTACTCTGTGTGTGCATGCATGTATGATCCTCTTCCAAGAATGTTTCCCAATGGCAGACCAACCCTAAGCCTTCTTACAGGTCATCTGTTGGTCTTCACTATCAAGTTGCACCTTCCTTCTAAATCTTTAAAAAACAAAAGAATTCCTTTTATATATATATATATATATATATATTGTATTAATCACATTTAACTGGGTTATAATTTCAGACATTTTTTCCATGTCTTCCTGCTAGCTGCCAATTGCTTCTGCAGTTGAAGGAATTTTTCCATGTTCATTCATAAGTCTTGACTTACTGAAACAAAAGCGTGCAAGAGTCAGAATGACCATCTCTTCGATGTGATTCTGATTAGCCAAAGTAGAAAAGAGTATTTTAATGTCCTATGTAAATCACTACCACTTGACAGACACAAAAACATCCCCAGTGTGAGGCACTTAGTGTCAAAACCAGGAATGCCAAAGCCCAGCTGGAGCTGAGACTGCCAAGGGGCACTGGTTGGAACAAAGCAGATTCTGGAGATTGCTAATTGGAAAAGCAAGTTCAGGACTCCTACTGACAGAGGCTCCTTGTGACAATTGATATTCACAAAAAAGCTGATGAACTCAGTGCCTTTTTTCTGCCTCTGTCTTCAGAGCCAAAGCCAGCTCTTCAACTCCTGCCTGTACAGACACAACTAGGGAGGGAACTGGGCAGGCAGCAATGGAGGAGCAAGAGGTTAGAGAAGCTCTATGTATTCAGATCCACTGGGCTGGAGGGGAATCACCACAAGCTTACTGGGATACCTGGTGGGCCTGACTGTGAAGCCACTATCAATATTCATCCTTAAAAAAAGGCAAGAAGGAGGATGGGATCATAGAATCACAGGATGGTTTGGGTTGGACGGGGTTGAGGATTGGAGGGTTGCCTTCTGGATGGGCCAGTCAGCCCCATCTCAGTCAATGGAAAGATCAGGGAGCACATAATCAGCAGAGTCAGCCCAGGAATCATGTTTGACCTGCTGAGTGCCTGCAGTGATGAAATGTGGGCAAGGGCAGAGTGGTGGGTACAACATACCTTGGTTTGAATATGGCTTTTGACAACACCTTCCCCACCCTTCCCCTCTGGAAACAGCAGAAGCGTGGACTGGACAAATCACCTGTTTGGATGAATTGGAAGCTGTAAGGATAGCAATCAGTGACTCAGTATTTGGTTGGTAATCAGCAAAGCAGCTCAATACTGGCACCCATATCTAGTGCCTTCATCAACAACCTGGCTGTAATGCAGAGCTCATTCTGAGCAGGTAGCACTGAGGTCAGAGAGCAGCTGCTGGTTCAACCCAGAAGGACCCTGAAAAGCTTAAGGATTAGACAGAGCCATTATGATTCTTATAAGAAGTATGAAGTTCAGCCCCTGGAACAATTGTAATTGCCCCGGGTATGGGCACAGAGTGGGAAGTGGCTGGAGAGGTCACAGTCCTGTGGGCTACAGCACCAGGGTGCACAGGAACCATGGCTCTTCTGGAGGAAGGCTCTCACTGGGGTGCATTAGAGGCATGGCCAGCACACTCCAGGGAATTTGCTGATAGTCTCTGCTGGGTACTGGTGAAGCCATGCCTGAAATAGTTTTGGATACCTCTGATCAAGTCAGACAGAGCAACATTAGAGCGTGTTCAGTGGAGGGCTGATAAGAAAGTTGTTGAGGAGAGGCTGATCTTAGCTTAGAAAGGAAGCTATGAAGTAGTGTAACATCAGCCTACAACTCTTTGAAGGATCAAAAGTGTCAGAGCCAAACTCTTCTTATGATTGCCAGCTGGTCTAACAGAACAATTGCCACAGTTTACAACTTGGGAGGTTCAGACTAAGCATCAGAAAATAAAATCAATGAGTAGCTGGGCACTAGAACAGGTTGTCCAGACGAGTGGAGGAATCTCTGTCACTGAGGCTTTTCAGGAATCACACAAAGCCAGGATTGACAGAGTCTAGTGCTGACCTGGTCCAACTAAAAAATCAGCCTTCAGAGGTACCTTTAAACCAATATTTTGATGACCATGCAGCAGGTCTCAGGTCTTCACATCTTATTAATAAAGCCTATTATTAAAATAATCTATTTATTAACTTGTTTGGTTTAATGAGTGGTGGTAAAAGATTGTCACTTAGCCTGTTTGGAGAGAGAAGGCTCAATATATGGGAAACACCTTGGTGAGTTGCCTAACTGGGACAACACCTCTCACCAACCTACTTTATGGAGTTAGAAATGTATCAAGAGATTTCTGCTAAGGAAAGGCTTTCAAGTCACACTTCTGCTCCACATCCCCTTGCCCTGGCACCCATTTGCCTTTCCAACTTAGTTGATTTAGGCCTCTACCACATTAAAATATGAATATAAACTCAGCTGCTCCTTCCAACATGTCTGAAAAAAATAGTAATTAGGCTCTCTCTGGCCTTCTGTTGTCAAAGCAGTATCCAACTTCTTTGTTCTGTAGAAAATGATTTTATATAAATAGACATAATTCTGTAGTGAACTATATTGATTCCATTAGACCTCTGCCCAGTAGATTCCCACACTGATGACACCACCAAGACAACTGGCTTTTACTTGTTTTTTGGGAACACTAACCTGTTTGTCTTCTGTTTAGAATTGTGAATTTCTTACCCCCCCCACTCTCAGAGAGTAGTATAGATCCATATATGCCATACATATAAATGCTTTCTTGTATTGTGGATTTGACCTTGGGTCCAGTATACAAATACTCAGTGGAGAAATGGCCAGACATGGTGTATCTAAACAAGAGGAGCAGAGCAGCCATACTTGGAGAAATTAAAACTAGAATGTATCTGATGGAATACACCTAACCCATGTGGACAATAAAATAATGTAACTTTACAGAAGTTTTACAGAGCTGCATTTAGATATTTGTCATACATGTCAAAACTTGAGTTAACATATTAATCAAACATTAACTTACCTTAATTGCAAAGGCTAAAGTTCACTGTCACATACAACTAATGATGAAGTTTTTTCTTCCCTGCAAATCCTGAAATTCATGGAATGTGCTGCTTCCTGTAGATTTATGTAAGTTACAACAGCATAGAGCTGGCTGGTATCATTGTGAGGTCACCCTCGCTAATCTCTGAAAGGTGCCAGTGATCATGGGAGGTTCTTAGGGACTGGAAAAAAAAGCAAATGTCACTGCTTTCATCAAGAAGGGTAAAAAGGAGAATGCAAGAATCTACAGGGCAGCCAGTCTCATTTCAGACCCTAGGAAAGTGATGCTGTGAATGGTTTCCAAACATATGAAGGAGAACAAGGTGTCCCTAACACCTTGGGACAGTAAGGGAGTAGTGAGGATTGATTTTCAAAGTGAAGATTATGCTTCCCTGTGATGAGATCATGAGTGACCTGGTGAAGGAGGGGGGAGCAGTGGGTGTTATCTATGCTGGCTTTCAATGCTGTCTCTCATAACATCCTTGTAGAGAAACTGATATAATATGTACAAAATCAATGGACAGTGGGGTAGATTGAAAACTGACTGAACTGCTGGACTCAAAGTGTTGTGATCAGAGGCGTGAGCTTAAGATTGAGATCAGTCATTTGTGGTGTAACCCTGGAGTTAATACTGCATAACGTCTTCATTAATGGCTGGATGATGAGACAAACTGCACCCTTTGCAGATGACACAAAACTGGGAGGAGTAGGTGATACAGCTGATGAGTGTGCTGCCATTCAAAGGGACTCAGCCTGGAGAAATGAGTCAACAGAATCCTTGTAAAGTTCAAGGAAGGAAAATGCCAAAGCCTGCACCTGGGGAAAAGAAGTGAAGTACCTGGGGATGGACTGAAACACTATGTCTGATCTCCTTTTTTCTTTTGTTGAAGTCCAAACAGTAGAAATCTCCTTTCACCTGCCCTTGTCTCATGCAGTAGTAGTTCAGTAAAAGCTGATGCTGTTTGAGCCATTGGTGGCTGCTGTTCCCTTTCACCTGTCTGTGACAGAGCGTGCTTGGCCATGGAAGGGCTCTTCATCTTCTGACACTCAGAAGATTGAGCTGAAGGCTCTTTTGTCTTAAATATTGCAGATAGAAGATTATGACTTCAGGGGTTGCTGACACTAAGGCAATGCCAAAAAAATAGGGCTATGGATAGATCATAAAATAGTTTGAATTAGAACCCACCCCCCACCCTCTTACAATAAGCAGAAACATCCTCAGCTGGACCAGGTTGCTCAAAGCCTTGTCCAACTTGACCTGGAATGTTTCCACGGATGAAGTATCCAACACCTCTCTGGGCAAACTGTTCCAGTGCTTCACAACCCACATTGTAAAAAAACTTCTGCTTTATAACTAGTTTAAGTTATTTCAGTTTAGAACCATTATCCCTTGTCCTATTGCAACAGACCCTGCTAAAATGTTCATCCCTATCTTTCTTTTAAGCCCCTACTAATATTAGAAGGCTGCCAGAAAGTGTCCCCAGAGCCTTCTCCTCTCCAGGCTGAACAGCCCCAACTCTCTCAACCTTTATTCATAAAGAGAGGTACTTCAGGCCTGGAATTGTAGTTCTGGCCCTCCCATGGACCAACAGATCCATGTATTTCCTGTGCTGAGGACCCCAAAGCTGGATGCAGCACTCCAGGTGAGGTCTCACCAGAGCAGAGTAGAGGGGAAAAATTTTCTCCGTCACCATTCTGCCCACACTGTCATTATAGGACACAAAATGAACACGTGCACACTGCCTGGTCAGGAAAGGAAGAAGAAGGAAGTTTATTTTGTTATTTCAGTTTGTATAGATTTTGGGCAATGACCATGGATTGGAGGATGAGGTTGCCACCTCTCCAACCACACTGATCAAACTAGAAGTCCATCAAGTTTCTCCTCCCCAAGAGAGGAATGTCAACAACAAGAGAATGTTAGATAAACATTCTTCTGTTTACATGAATATGTGTGAGAAATTCCATTACAAATATGTAAGTATCAGAAGGCTAAAATGAACTGGGCGACACCCACTCTGCTTTTGGATTCAGCCTTGGACATGGGCAGCTCATTTGCATCCAGCTTTCCATCCACAAGTATCCTCAATTCTTCCTCAGCAGGATTATTCTCAATCTGTTCATCCCCCAACCTCTGTAGATACCGGGGGTTGCTTCAGTCCAAGTGCAGCCCTTTGAGTTGATCTTGTTAAACCTCATGAGATTTCCATGGGCCACTTCTTGAGCTTGTCCAGGTCCCTCTGGATGGCATTCCACCCTTCAGATGTGGCAACCACACCACTCAGCTTGGTGTTATCTGCAAACTCTCTGAGGGTGCAGTTGCCCCAGCACGCCATCGATGCAGACATTGAGCAGCGCTGGTCCCAGTACGGACCCCCAAGGACAGCCCTTGACTGTTCTGAACGTGGGCACTGAGCACTGAACACTGCCTTCCAGATGTGACCATCCAACCAATTTCCCACCCACCAAACAGCCCACCCATCAAATCCAGACAGACACAGAAAGGAAGTTTAAAATGGGGCTGGACAGACAGAGGCTCAGGATAACAATAATTAAATTATTCCAGCGGTTGCATTTATTTCCTCAGAAAGCACCTCCCTAGAAGAAAGGCTGCAAGCTAATTAAATAAAAGGATGAACAAGTGATCCTACAGAATGAACACTCAGACTGATTATAGGCTTAAGAAAAATATTTTGTTTAAACATGAACTTAAAAATAACTCCAGAACCTCACAGCTCAAGCAAGTACACCTTTGAAAGGCCTTCTGGTACAAGAAATATGTCCTACCCTTTATACCAGAACTTACTCTTCTGAGCTGGGATTCAGTAGATTTAAATCACACCTTTGAAGCTTAGCTCTGAGATTTCCAAACACTCTCAGAGAGATCTATCTATCTATCTATCTATCTATCTATCTATCTATCTATCTATCTATCTATCTATGGTTATGACACTAACCAGTACTATAGTCTGTGGTGCAGTTTTCAGTAGAGTTACAGGCACTTCCAATTGCACTGAAGATAAAAGCTAGTTTAAAAAAAAAATAAACCCCCCATTTTTTATGCAATGCTTCCTGGTTGTATTTTTCCATTTTTGTTCAGTTACCTTCTTTAACAGGGAAGTGAATCAGGACTTCTCAGATCCTTGGAGTCAAGTTCTAATCTTGTGATTCAGATCAAGCGCTTCAACAGCACAGCAGTGGGCAGCAGATCATAGACCAGATGTCTGGTTCAGACTGCAGTGCTGGCTGGTTCAGACTATTATGCTGACACTGAATCCAAAGCACTGTGTCCATTTTAGGGCTCCCCAAATGAGCAAAATGAGCAGCAGATGACTAACAAGATTCCTGAAGGAACTGGAGCACATGATACTGGGGAGAGATTCATACATCTGGACTTGCTCAGCTTGGAGAGGAGAATGATGAGGGGATATCTTACTCTTTTCTGCAACTATGCAATTGAGGTGGAGGAGAAGAGAGAGCCAGACTCTTCTTGGCTGCACATTTGGGTGAACAAGAGGCAGTGGACACAACTCAGGGCACAGGACATTCCAGTGAGATGCAAGGAAGTTCCTTGTTTTCAAACTCTGGAAGAGATTTCCCAGAGAGTCTGTGGAACCTCCAACCTTGAAAATACTAAAAAGGAAACAGGACAAAGCCGTGAGCAACCTGCTCTGACTGGACCTGCTTTGCCCAGAACATTGGACTTGCAACCTCCAGGGGTCCCTTCCAACCTATGCAGTTCTGTGAGTCAAAGAGCTGCTTGAGGCCAGGATTTCCTCAGAGCCTCCAGAGGCTATACCAGCTCACAGCAGTACCTGTGCCTCCACTGCTCTTCTCACCTCACAGTGCATTTTTCCTTCAGCTTGGCTGGTACTAATGCAAATGGAACAGTGAAGTGACCCAGATTAAAAAGAGGTTTGCAAAAAAAGAGGAAGTTTTCTTAAGTAACTAAACAACTAAACTGCCCTGAGATGGTTCAGGCTGTGCTGCTGTGCTGCACAAACTTGTGTTGTACACACTGTCGCATGAGGTTCAAAATAAGTATTGACCAGGGAAGGACCTAAAGATCATTTATCCAAAAATAATGGCTTGTCAGTGATCACTGTTAAAATTTTTACTATTTCAGAAATTCTCCTGTTTTAATAAATGTTAGTTTCATCTTTTTCTCTGCCATTTATACCAATACCATTATTCTGCTACCACAACCATAGAGAAATAGAGGAACACAAATACTGACTTCCTAAAGTGGTCAGTACCAACTCTATACTAATAAACATAAAACCAACTTCAGTATCATTAAAGGACTAATTTCACAGAGGAATTACAGTGGGGAAATTTGTTGCAAAGATTCCCAGGGTACTGCTAATTCAGCTTAGCCCAAGAGAGAAAAAGGTTTCTGCAGCTTCTGTTTTCTTCTTATCGAATAATAAATAGTACAATATAAAAATATCTGCTGAAGAGATCATTTGGATGTAGTATTTCAGCTGTGCAAACTAGGTGCATTCATTATTGTTAGAGTGAAAAATATTAAAAAAATATGTAAACAGGCAGGACTCCCCCAATCTGAATTTGGTTGATAGATCTCCACTGGATCTCATTTTCTCCTCCCATACTGTGTTCTTCAGCTTGTTCTGAAGATCAGTGATAACTCCCAAATTATCTTGAAAGTTTAAATTTCTCAGAATTCTTGTTTGGGGAATGCTCAGTCGTTTACAACTTGCCCTCTTTAGGCATGCACACATCAAAATAAATCCCCAAAACCTGTTTAAGAGTAAATAGTATTTTGAAAACCATTAATAAGGAAGGCTTGGGTAATAAAGAAGGAAACTATTAGGTGTCATACTCTCCTTCCTTCCCCCTGTTATTTTTGTAATTGATTTAGATGTCAACCTACACAAGTAATTAAAAACACTCATGGTGTATTCTCAATATAAAGTTATTGGCAACTTGGCAGTCAAGCTGTTTCCTCTAAATGCCTCCCCATGTCCTAGACCAGACACACATCTTCAGTATTTTTTGATTCTCCAATATCTGCTTATGATAGGTTAACCTAAACTGCTTGTAAACACACACAATCAGCTACTGGGTATATTATGTTCTCTTTCTTTGTAACCAGACATTATTCTCTGTATTATCCTATACTAAATATTACAGCTAACCTAGATTTTGTAGTCCTAAACAGTAGCTTTTCATTAGTTTCACTTAAAACCTTTCACGAAGCTTGAGATCACTCTTTCTATATTTGTGGACAAAGCATACACCGGGCAATATAATGGCATCAATTCAAACTGGGGAGAGGAGGGACAGAGATGGGAGTTGGTGAGGATTAAAGCATAATTTAATACTAAAAAGTATGAGCTAATACTGGCTTTTTCCACTTTTCAGCAACTGTTTCACTAGTCAGTGCCAGGATAACAATACACCAGTAACGGTATTTGCTCCACTTACAGGTGGCACACTCACACTTTTAATGAAACAGTCCCTAGGCTGTTGCACATTTCCAACACTTTTGTGAAATTGGTGCCCTGTTTTGGGAAGAGGTTTTTGCTCGCTCACCCATACTCTGGTTACCAGCAGCAATCCAGACACATTTCTAGGCCGGAAGTTGCATAAGCTGCTATTAAGGGGGTGCAGCTGACAACCACAGATACAGGTGCCCATTCCTTCTGACCCAGACACTCAAGAGGAACACTGTAAGACTGGACAACACACCAATGGGTCTTAGCACATCATTTAAGATGCTTTCAACTAACAGGGCTGCTGGAATGAGATCTGAAGATCCATCTCTGTATATTCCATCACACAGTTACTTAGCACTGGCTACTTCTGCCATTTTCAGCAAAGCTTGTGATCTAGCTGCATATTGTCACTTGTTCAAGACAAAAAGTCCCTGTATCAGAGCTGCTGCAAGAACCCTCTGGTCAGCCACCTGCTGCAACACCTCATTATTAACATCCCAAATCCAGAGCAACCTGACAAGGCAAGCTGGGATAGTCACTGTCCAGTGGGTAAAAGGTAGCAAGGTCCTCCACACCTTTTCAGGTGTCTTCAAGACTACAGCATTAATCACTGTAGTTTATACATCTTCATGAACAGGGTGGATCTTTCTACTGGGTCAGGCAGCAAAAGACTAAAATTCTTCTCAGAAACCTCATTAATGCCCCTTTCTCCAACCTCCACCACTGTCTACTAGAGTTAGTTTCAAAGTCTTGTAAGTCAGAAGCTGTTTCCTCAAGCCCTGTGCAGCACTTGGCTTTCCTCTCCAAGCACAGAGGCTGAACAGTCCCCACAGTATCCTGTCACTGTCTTGAGGACTGTCACAAGGCTGAATCCTCCCTGGCAGCCAGCACCACTGATAGTGGAACATATATAAGCTACACAGTTCTGGGTATCCCACAGGGATCCTTCAATGTTTCTGCTGCTCTTTGCTGTATTTACTCCAGCTGGCAACAGCAGTACCCATCGTGTGTTGCTGCCAGAGCCAGAGGTGCACCTAAGCCCATGCTAACGTGCTTCAGTCAGCTGCTTCCTTAGGAAGAAGGTGACCTACTTTGAAAACCCTAAAAAAATCCCAAGTAGTTCCGTTACTGGCAATACTAATTGCAGACATGGGCACCTCAGAGTCCCTGAAAGCCAGGACTAGAAACTTCCTACCTGCTGAGGTGCCCTACTTGATCCTGTATGACAAGGTCTGTTTGGTTGTTTGTCTGCTCCCTCCAGAGGCCAAGCACACAAAGGCATTTAGCTGATCTTCCTCAACGGGGAATAAAATTCATTAATTTAACCATAATGAAGAGTAGGGCTGATTAAGGAATTCAGGTCCTGGTGACCACAGAACACCTACACCATCACAGCCTAGACACGCAATGAGAAGCCACCCACTTTTGCAAGAGGGAAAAATGAGTGCGTACAAAACACAGTGAGAGGGCTTCGAAAGAGAATGTACTGCTAAGCAAGTGATGCAGTAAGAGGCCCCAAGTCTCTGTCAGCTTCTGCTGAAGCTTTCCTTCCTTGAGCTGGCAGCCTGGGTATAAATAAAACTGCTGTGCTAGTGTCCTCTCTACAAACACAGAAAAAACATGAAGAACAGCTCATACATCAGACAAGAGTGCATTTTTTCAAAGTATTTTTTGTCCCATTAAATTATTAAATGGAATTATTAAATGAAGGTACTCAGTTTTCACTTTGCCTCTATTTGGTTGTGATTGCATTTTATAATCACAATCTTGAGCTCTGGCATTCAATCTGATGGGCAAGATAGAACAGGCTATAACCTGAATTAATCAATGGGAAAAACTCTGACTTGCTGGCTGTGATTAAAAATGTAACGAAGCCAAGGGACTCTCCCTTACTTCTCCCTCCTCCAAAAGGAATCACAGCCTGAGAAATAAATTCTGAAGACTCATTTTTGCAACAAAATGAAAAAGCATTGCCAACAGCTACCTGCAGAAGGGACAAATTAAGCTGCATTCACACTACAACAAAATTATTTCAGATAATCCTTCCCTCTTCCCACACATCTTCCAAAAAGCTACACTTAATTTTAAGTCTTTTATGAAGCAATCAACCTGTCTATAGTTTAGCACAGTGTCCACAGATGAAAAGCTAGGTTTGAGTCCTCCAGGGAACCATAGGATAACTCACGTTCCCTGACATTCTTTTCCAATAACAGCAAATAATTATGGATTAGACTGGAGATTGCTCAACCACAGGAACAGTTGACACCCCAATTCACCTGAGAGCAGGACCTACCTTATGGCCAGAGGGTCCCAGGGAGCAGCAGTGCCAGCATTATTCCACACACAGAGATGCCACCAGTCCTACCAGTTTATCATAAAGAACCTGGTGGGAGCGTGGCCGGATACCACACAGAGCAACTTGCCCGCCTTGGTCATCAGCTCAGACATTCATGGGCACCACCCAGAGGACAGAGACACCCTGTGCCAACCTGGCCTCTGCAGGTTCCAGCTCTACACTAATTTACGTGTGTGTGTATAATATGAAACCACAAAAATGAGATTCATGGCATGCATCATCACGCATCTGCATGGCACTAGCACACAGCACCTCAGACGTGCATGCTGGCACCTGCAGAACACCATGACACAACCTATCAGCAGGGACAAATAAATGACACAGAGCTCAGCAGTCACGGCTTACCAGCTCGTCCTTTTGAGAAGGGAACAAGAGGCTGTTTCTCATACACTTTTTTTCAGTTGCTGTGTCTGGACTGTATCTAAGGATTAGGGTGGAAAAGCATTAGGCTGTCCAAGGCAATGCACAGTTGCCCCTATTGTAAGGTGAAAAGGCAAGATTCGGAACAACGGACAAAAATAATTTTTCAAAATGTTAATCACAGAGAAAACCTTGAAGTGGGAAACAGAGAACACCAAGCTTGTGTTTTAGCTGGAGGAGTATAATTTCTGTATCCCTGCTTTCAATTTTGCACTCTAGGGAAAAAGCCCACAGCAATTCTCAGTGTTCCACAAGAATAATTAAAAATTTATCTAGGAAATACTTTTACAGATGGAGCACCTTTCCTAGCTTTAGAGTCAGCAACCTTGCAATCCTCTAGCTGGCAGCTGCTGTTCTACCACTGCTCTCTGAATGGAGACATGGGAAAGACAGCTTCTTGTGCAAGCTGTTTTTCCAGCCCCAAAGAAGAGGCAAAAGGGATGATCTAAAGCTGCCTAGATTGGACTGTGAAGGGAGCTTTAGCAGAGGATGAAGAAACAAGGTGACCAAGGGTACTCAAGAAGGCAATACAGCACAGCTCAGGACTAGAACTTAAGGGTGTTAAGCTGGTGCACTAATAAGAAATTAATAGTTAAGGAAAAAATTTCCTTACAATCTGCAGCTTAGGTTGAGCCAGACATGAACCTGGGAGCAATGAAGACTGGAAGGAACCTCAGGGCAAGCCACAACCAATTCTGACAGAACAGTTTCATCTTTGGCCCACAGCTGAAGGCTGTGTTATACTGAGAACTCTAGGCTCCCTACAGCAGCAGTGTGTTTTTCCCCTTACCACTGATCATGCATTTTTACATTTCACACATAGAAGATCAGTTTTGGCAAGTGCAGTTCCCATAAAATCTGAATCTTCAGCACACATTCCCTGCAATTTAATGACTAACCTTCCTGCTGGTACAACTGAAAGGACAGACACCTTCTGCACTTGGATCTCAAGAACTTTGAGAGCTTTTAACCATTTTCAGAGCTGTTATGGCCTGCTGAATACAATGAGGAAACCAATGAACTTAGGAGTGGTTTATAAGCCTCATTCTGAAACATTACACCATTTATGTTTCTTCACAATTGAACCTTACAGACATACAAAGACAGTAAATTGATACATTTAAGATCAGTTGAGTAAGAATGCTGTACTGGTAGTATCTTTCCCTCATTATTTAGCAAGTTTTTACAACAAATAGTTAAAACTCAGGAAATATTTGGCAAAATTATTTAATACTAAGAAAATGTTATTTCTAGAGCAGGGTACCTTACCTGATGTATGGAAAATAGACGCTACAATGAAAGAAAAGTAAAAGAGAAGACATTTTTACAAAAGCTCTGGATGTTTAAATCTCCTTAAAAAAACACATGTAAACCAAAGAGGCCACTCCGTATTTAAAGCCATTTTGTTTTTATCTATTGGGGTAGTCACTTTACATCATACCAAAAAGACTGTAGAAGGAATACAAGTGTCAAGAATCAGATTTTTATGGCACAAAAGGAATTTTTCCATTAACCTGCTTTCAGAGTTGTTAAATACATTATTAAAGACAAAGACACTAAGGCTACCACAAAATAATATTTGCATGATGATGTTAGTCTTTATTCAGTTTCTCAACTGACTCCTCCAATCTGAAGGTGGACAAGAATCCTTCCAGTAGTCTGTTTCATTGATTTTTTCCAGATTAAAAGATTTTTTCTACTTTTGACACAAACTCATTTTGTTATTTATATTGTTACTCAAAGTTCACATAAGCTTTTATGTTGCACCGTACAATGTATGGAATTTCAGATTAAAATAAAACTCTACTCTTAACATAACCTTTTATATAATGTAAAAATATTCTACATGTTTAACATATCAAGAATGTTAAGCATTTACTTTGGGGAAAACCTATTTTATGCATTTTTTAGTACAAACCCAACCGTGAAGGCTTTGCATTTGTGTCTCCCTGTTCAGTCGGGTGCCACCCAGTGCTCATCGTCTGCAGCTGCAGCTTGGCCACTGCACCAACTGCAGTTCCCAAAAAATTGCAAATTTGAGATGCTGCTCGCTTTTCATCTTTACTCCTCTCCCACCCCTCCCTCCACCATGGAAAATTTACATCTTTGAAATAATGAGTGTTTTTAATTATCAAAATCAGTATAAAAATAGCAGCATGCTACTGAACGCGAAAAGCAGATTCATCATGCATTGTGGGTTTAAATACAGATTTCTGCCTTCCTCTTATATTATCAAAATCTTTTTTAAAGTTAACATCAAGGCAAGGGGTATAAGGACAGACACTGCATAGTATGATTCGATACTAATCTGAACTGGGTTATTTGCCTTTAATCAAAATCCATGATAATTACAGGGTAAACAATTTTTATTTCAAAATACAAGTTTAACTGGAATTGTAGTGATGAAAGCAGAAGAGGGAAAAATGCAGTCTTTTACAACCCATGTCACTGTATCTCACTTACATCCAGAGATAAAAGCTCTAATTGGTGAAGAGACAAAGTATTTGTGGCATGTCACTGAACCTTTGTGATAATCCAGCGTTATCCATTTCTAAAGAAATATAAATACTTTAAAACAAACATTGAAAATAAATCCTTTTGATGTAACAAACTACACTCTTTACTGAGAATTTTCAGTCTTCTTAAAAGTAAGGGACTTCACCCAAAAAATAATCGAAGTATCAATGTAGAACAATCCTTGGAGGAAAAAAGTTGGAATGTAAACCTCTGTTCCAGATTAGATCTGAAAAGCAAAAATACCACACCATGTATTTCATCCAAGTGTATTTTTCAACAAGCAACTCTTTCTTAAAGTTATTTTTACAGTTCAACAGGAGACTTCCTGAACTTAGCACAGTCCTGGTTTTGCCTCAGCTTATTTTCTTAAGACATGTGCTATTGCTCCCTGCTTTTGTCTCCACCAGCCCTGTGACAATACTATGGTCATGCAGGTGAGCAATTTTGCATAACCACAGTATCTGCAATACAATTACACATCACTAGAACAGCTATAATTTAGCCTATGATTCTCAAAAATGAAAATAAAACCAAATCTGAGAGTCATTTTCCTAAGTAGTGACTTTCTAATCATTCTTCTGATATGAAAAACAAAGAAAAGGCTCCACCAAGTTCCTCCTGTTAACAATGACCTTGGCAGCTGCACTTCATTCCAGATATATGATGGTGATCCTCAGAGAGGTTACTCACACCTTTTCTTTACATCTTTTACTTTCTTAAAGCATGATATTAATGTTTTATTGAAGAGCTGACAAAAGCTTGAAGACAATCACAGTTGCTCACTTAACCCCACACACAGATGCATTAGTTTGCAAATTTGTCCTACAGCTACTTATCTCTTTGAAGTCTTACAATAACCTCATTATTAAAAGCATGTAGTACTAGTTTTTCGAGCTTCAATGAGCTAAATCTTCAGTAAGCTCAACGAGTGACAGGCCCAAATGGAAATTTTCAAAAGTCTGAAGAAAAATTCCTCAGCATTTTGTTATTTTTAAAATACTTATTCTAATGAATCATACATAACCTCAAAAAAGTCAGAATAATGTAAGCATTTAAAAAGAATTAGTCATATTATCAACTCATAGAGAGAGGACTAAAAAGATGAAGAATTAAAGCATAATAGTATTCTTAGAACAGTCTATCCAATTAAGTTAACTCACTGGCTCAGTAAGTTACTACTTATCCTCTCAGCCAGCTGACCCTGCACACATTCATCTCTCAGCTGTAAATTAAAATGCATCAACTTAGAAAACATTGCACAGCAGATTCTATTTCTGCAATTTATTACAAAATTTGAATTGTAACAATTTTACTATGATAATTTCAGAGTGTGCATGACCAATTACTACAGTTTAGTGGGAAGCAGTAACACAAGTGACTGTAACAGTCAAGATTATGGTTAACTTCAGAAAAAACACTAGCATGCAGCTTTCGGTAGTTTATTGCCAAAGATGAGGGCTCCAAGAACATGATGAAATACACATTTACTACTTACATCATCAATATCTTCATCATCATCTCCAATATCATCAAACTGGATTTCATCATCATCTCCAGGACCAAATGTGTCTGTTTCATTGATTTTAGCTATGAAGGAATTTAGAGAAGTTAAGGAGTGCATTCACACTGTGCCAAGACAGAACTGAGTGTTCTTGTCCAACATGAACTACCAATTTGAAGTGAAAAGATTCTTACCATGTTCTGGGAGCTCCCCATATGCTTTCAGGCTTCTGGCTTCATCTGCATTGTATTTTAGAATAACATCAGCCTTGTTATCCTAAAGAAGAATTTATTAGAATGTGTTAGTCATCTATGAAGGAAAAATATGCAGTCTGCTGACTGCCATTATTTACAACAACTATATTATTTCCAGTGGATTAACACCTATAATATTTATAGAACATCTCATTCTTCCTTCTCCTCCAGTTCTTTAAATGTGAAGTAAACACACTGGACTATTTTCATTTTTTCTGAGTGATAATTTAATTATCTCTAAGTACAAGTAATTTATAGATTGACAGAATAGTTTGGATTGGAAGGGACCTTAAAGATATCTACTTCCAACCCCCCCTGCCATGGGCAGGGACACCTTCCCCTAGACCAGGGTGCTCAATTGGCATTGAACACTGCCAGGGATGGAGCATCCCCAACTTCCCTGGGCAACAAGACAAAAGAGAATTTGAGACAAATGAGAAATGTTGAAAATTCAACAACTTGACAAGTTGTTGTCAAACTTGAAATTAACCTTTCTTTGACAACGCAGATAGTGAGGTGTTTGATGGTCAATCAGGAATCACAGAATCACTAGGTTGGAAGAGACCTTTAAAATCACAGAGTTCAACCCATGCCCTAACACCTCAACTAAACCATGGCACTGAGTGCCCATCCAAACTTTTTTTCAACACATGCAGGAATGGTGACTCCATCCCCTCCACTGATGGACAAGTCCAGTACTTTATCACTCATCCTATAAAAAACTTTTCCCTGATATCCAACCTATATTTCCCTTAGAGAAGTCAAAACTGAAAAATCCCTGGTTTAAAGCACTTTAATACATACAGTAACTAACAGTATCTTAAATGTTTTCTAAACCTAATGCACATTTCAGAAGCAGAATCTATCTCAACAACTGATGACAACACTAACATTCATGAAAGGCATTCACCTAACCAAAACCTGACAACTGTTTCCATTACTATTTATATTACATAAAGTTACACCACTCCATTTTTGGAAATCTAAGTACAAACTAATTACTGATTAATTTGCCTCTTAAGGTAAAAGCCTAAACATCAAGGATCTGAAATTCCGATTATCCAAAATTCTAATTATCACAATAAAATGTTTGGTACTTGTCTCAATCTCCCTTTGTACCACAGGCTGCAAGCAGCAAACAGCTGCACTTGGAAAAAAATGGTCAAGCTTGATGACAATAAGCACCTTCACTCACAAAGTCTCAGGGTGCAATTTAGAAGAACAAGTTAAACCAGAATTTGTCTACTCATTACAATCTTCCTGTAGTACAAGGAAACTAAAAATCATGATTTAGCACAAGTAAATACAAATGTAAAGTCAGACATGAATTTCCTCACAATACCTGCTGCAATTTAACGGTAAATAAAGCTACTTGTAAGACACTCCTTATAGTGGCATATTATACTGAATTTTTACCTGGTAGTCTCTTAAGCCAATCAATATAATATCAGATGTATTTATCCAGACCTGAAGGAGAAAACACGTGTTACAGAAATTCAACTTGTGTAGTATAACACAGGAACCAAACAACACATTTAGATTTACAGAGAGACATAAAACATTTCACTACAGCTACCACCTTCATTTTCTAACCAGTATGCTAGAAATATCCAATTCAATGTTCAAGCAAATCCAAGGTAATAAATACTTATAGTTACATTATTTTTAATGTTATGGAGCTATTACAGGGTAATCAAACGTCTTTGAAGTGCTTCTGACCAACAGGGTGGTTATTAAGCCTTAGCATCTGAGAAAACAGAAAGAATGCATCAAGACACCAGCCATGAACTCTGTGAACTGAGCTCCTCAAGGGCAAAAATTAAAGAAAAACTTAACGAAGGGGGTGATGGACAAGCACAAAAAAATGAACTGAGTTGTAACCAGAAATCTGTAGAACAAGGTATGCTTTTACATGCACAGGGTGGTTCTATGTGGGTTCTATCCCACATCCGCTTGGTTTTTTTTGGAGATTGAACTAATTTCAGTTGGAATTTCCTTTCTTTTAAACATAAGGAATAGATAAGTGGTGCTTTTTGTAGCAAGAAATTAATTCTGCAGCACTTAGTGTTTATTTGTGCACATTCTCCACTACCTGAACAGTTTCTTGCAGGAAGCTACAGCACTGGTTATGTTGATCCCAAGACATGTGCATTCACTGCTGTCCAAAAAATGGAGCAACCCAGAATGAAGAGAGGGAATGCCTGTTTGCATTGGAAACAGACTGAGGGCCCTCCTCCTTACCATACACCAGCAGAGGACAGGAAGATGTAACACCTGGCAAGGGCCAGAGGGGACACCAGAAGATGGCAAAGTTGAGATGCAAACACTCCTGACATCCCTGAAGGTACAAATCTTTTCAGATTAGCTTTCAATAGAAGTATTTTGGGAACTGATGAAGAGGACAATGAAATAATGGCATTGGAAGTGTATTTTCTAAATAGTCACCAAGTTCCCCATCTGCAATTAGGGAGATTTTTATTATTTTATATAAGTGTAATTTTCTAGACTACAAAGAGCTTGTATTTCATAAGCAGCTGAAAAAACCTTCTCCTGAAACATACACATTCAAAGGCAGCCCTTCAACTGTGAGCTTCACCCAAAAGCCAAAGACTGCCTATTCTTGTGCCAGCAATGGAAACAGAAGGACAGACTAGTTTACTATCAAAAAAGTAGTTTAAGGTATTAAGTGCAGTAGAAATATCCATTTTTGTAACAAGTTACATATGTAATTTTTTACAATTACATATCACACATAATGTCACTGCTTCTATTGCAATGCTTCAGAATTACCTTTTTTCTTAGCTTTCCTCTAATATGACATAACCTCTTCACACCATCAAAACATAATGCCTCCAGTCTTCCATTGCCTAACATCTTGATCACCTGGGCATATTCTGAAAGAGATGGTAACATACAGAAACACAGAATCATTTAGGCTGGAAAAGATCTTTAGGATCAACAAGTACAACCATTAACCCAGCACGGTTAAGTCAACTGCTAGCCATGTCCCAAAGTGCCATAGAGCAAAACTGAACAAATCCAGCTTCAAGACAAAACCAGTAACTTTTCCACTGCAACCCAAATTTGCTGTAACATTTTATCAAACACGAACTCCTCTGCTAAGAGGAGCTTCAAGCACTCACACAGGCTGCTGAATGTATCAATTTTGTATCACTGTCGATGGTAACATTTTCAAATACTGCTCCTCTTGCTTGCATGAACCCTTTTGTTCTCTCTGAAAGGCTTACTACAGAAAATCTCAGAGCTACTGAGTCACACTCAGAGTCTGAAAGTTTATGACAACATCACAGCACCTGTCCTTAAGGACAACATCCCAGGGCTGTCAGTGAGGGAGGAGGACGCTGCACGCCCTGTATAACCACCCTCTGAGACTCTGACTCCCTCCTGCCCAGGCTCTGCGGACACCACCCCAACTGTCCTTGAAAGGACACAACCTGCTGCTATCAGACACTGTCTGGAAGGCAACCAGACTTCAGCTGAGTCTGTGAAGCACCTCTCCAACACCTACCCTCAATCTCTTCACCATGTATTTCATCTTCTCCCTCACCAAGCTGCAGAAATCACATACTGGAGAACTTCACACAAGTTAGATAGTCCAATGAACCACGAGACTGTTCATAACTGAGAATGATGTTTCATTAAATAGATCTTGCTTGGGGGATGTAAAGGATCTTAAGTTTCAGATGCACATAAAAAGAAACTTCTTTTTCTGCTTACAACCAACACAAAATACCAGAAATTTGTTCAGTGGCACTTCTTCCACAGTGATCTAAATCAGTACCTTTCCCATATTTCTAACAAACCAACTGATTAATTGGTTACTAGGAAAGCACTAGCATTATGTGAGCAACCACCAGAGTGTGACCCCCGAGGCAGCATGAGCTGAGAGGGAGGTGAGCTCACTGCCACCAAAGGCCGGGCAGATGGGAACCCCAGTCATCCCCTGGCTGAACTCTCTTGTGCCTCCTTCCACTGACAGCATCCCACCCACTGCTCCTGTTTTAGCAACTGTTAAAGACTTCCAGCCCAGAAGCCAACTGAACCAAACCATCAGGGGACAGAACAGTGAGATGAGCTGCTCTGCCACATCACTGACTTCAGGGAGCTCAGCAAAGGATCCAAGAGATATTTGAGTCCATATAAAACAGAAAGTGGGATTGTGCATCCCAGGGACAATTACTGGCAAAACTGAACGACATCTGCTAAGACAGCTGCTCAAAGACCCTCACACAAAGCTATCAAGAGGTTTCTAGGGAATGTTTAAGTGCTGTTTTACACAGAGCATTGCACTAAGGTCAAGAAGAAGGAAACTTTATTCTTAAGTGGTGAAGCTATCGAAAATTTTTTCCCTTCTCCTACTGACCTTCTCTTACACTCAATATGTCATTTGGAATTCAAATGCAACCCCAGTAAGAATACCTCTCTCTGTCACTTACAGTAGGTGACTGAAAACAATGTCATTGCCATACTACAGTTAAAAACTCACCTTGCCCATCTTCTTTGAACACCAGTTCTCTTTTTTCCGATTCGTTCTCATTCTTACCTCGTCGCCTGTTTTTACCTCCTTTGCCTAAATTAAAAGTGGGAGAAGTAAAAAGCATGTGTTACTGTCTCTAGATACAGTGAATGAAAAAGATCAGACTTAAGGAGATTTTTATGCTTGTATTCTATATGGCTATTTTAAGTATCCTACCCAGAGCTAGATTTTTTTTTTGCTTACCTTTAAGTCTAAATTTTTAGCTGGGTAGTAACAAACTAAACATTAGAATCTCCACTGTTTTTGATTTCCCGGTTACTCTGGAGTGACAGCAGCCTTCAAAAACATTTTCACAAGATGGCCATTTTCAATTTCTGTGAACCCTGATACCAAATACCTCAAAAATAACGCTGGGATAGCTTGATCAAGAGCAGATGAGTAACTTCAGTCACTGTGGTGCTGAAATCCCTGAAATACTTTAGAGGAAGCTTACGCTCCAGGTGAAGCTGCCCTTTATAAAAGGCACACACGTGGCAACAGGGTTAGATGCTCTTCACGAAGAGCGTAAGAGCAGCTCATAGTTGCCCCGCTGTTAAAATCTGCTGCTCCCTTTCCCTCGCGCTTTCTGCCTTTCCTTTCCGGGGTAAGAATGAAGGGAAGCGGCAGCAGCACTGTCCAGCGAGGGCACGGAGGGGCCCGCCCGCCGGCCCGGCAGGGCCGCTCTTGACAAGCGAGCCGCGGGCCAGGGCCTCCCGCTCCCGGCCGGGCCTCAGCGGCCTCCGGCCCGCGCCCGGCAGGCGGAACCGGCCCCGGGACCCGCCGGGGCGGCGAGA
>VZUI01053145.1:0-29191 GCA_013401135.1 Cettia cetti
GGAGGGGCTGTTTGGGTTTGCCTCCCAGCGGAACCCCCTTCAGAGGTTTCCTCCCAAATTTACCCTAAACCAAGACATAGTATTAACAATTTTGGTGACTAAGGTCCATATATATATTGATGGCTACTGGCAGTCTCCACACAATTTCTATACAAATCTTACAACTGAAGGGAAAATACTAGGAAAGAAAATATTTGACATAGAAACAAGCAAACAAACAATGCTTCAAGCATCTTATTCCTCTTACTGGGGTGCAAACACTGCCCTATACTGTATTTCCTTCAGTGCATAGTTTCAGTAACAGATACCGTCCTCAGTTTCATACTATCCTCAGTTTCATAACCACCCTCTGAAGGACAGAAAAAAATTTGTGTAGTTTGAAATACATCTCAGTTTTTCCCATTCATTAGTGTATAACTCATATATCTGGTTTATATTATCATTTTCATGTGCTGTTGATCATCAGTCAGTACATCAGTCATTGCCCTCTGTACAGAAAGTATACCAGCTCCCTATTTTGCATTACCTTCAGTAGCATGTAGTGGTTCACACTAAATGCTGAACCTGGACTTCTCTGTTTGTGGCTGCCAACATCGCTGCACAACAGTCCTGGTGAAGTTCTTATGGTGAAACAAAGTCTGTTTCAAACTGACTGCTTTAAAATTCCCTTTATTTCCCTCTGTCTTTGAAAATCTGTTGATTTGTGAGTGAAGGATTCCTTTCATGAAATGTTGAGGGCTCCATGCAAGGACTCCAATATTTAGAAGGAGCTGGAGCTTTTTGGTCAATGGCTTTGTTTTCTGCTTGAATCCTGAATGTATCAGCTTGATAAACTTTTTTGGGTTTAGTTTGGTTTTACTATGTCTCTCATTTTATATTCTCCATTCTATCTAGCAAAGGCTTTTGAGCTCTCTGGCACTCCAACAATATTTGGATGAATAGGGAGGGGGAGGTCCTTATTCTCAGAGATTTTTTGATATCAGTATTTAATTTAGTGAATTCCACCTACACTGCAAAATAATCTGGTGTACAGAGGAGTAGATATTGAAACACTCAAGGTGTGTGTAGCTGCCCTGGGTTAGTCATGAACCCAAGTCACCTGGTCTTCTAAGTTAATATGGGATAGTTCTTCTGCACAATAAAGAATTTATCTAGAGATGACTGACTGGGGGTGTAGAGCATCCCCCTGGCACTCAAGATGTGCAAGGAAATGTGTAAATTATGTATGGCACGTTGCCCCTGTTTCCCACATTCCCTCACCTGGAGCTTGCTACACCCAAATCAGGATACTCCTTGTTGGCTTCCCTCCCCTCCTCTTCTCCAGGGTGGGTGAGGGTGCTCTGCAGGGCTCTGGTGGTATTCTCTGGCTGTGGTTGGCCAGCCCTGCCATGCCTCCGGTGGACGGGCATCCTCACCCACACCACTCACTCCCACACAGGGGCAGTTTTCTCTGCTGATCAGCTCCTGAGACCTGCAAGCTTTCCAGTGTGATATACACACTTAAAGCAGATTTCAGGGGAACATTAGAAATTTCATGTTTTTCAGGTCCTTGGAGGTATCTCAAAGGAGTGCAAGGGAAGTTCTTCGGTAAAAATTGTGAATCTCCACAAAGTGGCTGGTTACTGCCTGAAGGACAGTCAGGCAACAACAATCTGCTTAGTTTTAGTTTTGAAACATTTTTGTCTTTGCTAAGGTTAATAATTTTAATATGCAACTATATTTTCATTTGCAGTATTCATACACTGATATTTTACTATATCGAAAAAAAAAATGTTTTGTTATCCTGTGGCAGATAGTTTTAGCCAGTTTCTCAGCCAGCTAACTAAAAAAATTCAGGAGGGGACTAGCCATTGTCTATCTTCCTGCAATAAAGTTAATTTTCAGCATAAGAAATTAGGCTTTCTGAAATTAGCTCTAGATCTATCCTAGTGTTCATGCGTGGTTCTTTGCCTCAATTTCCCTGTTACTTACTATTCTCCTAGGTTTTCAAGTGCTGGTTTATCACATTAAATGTCCTCCTGCACCTGTGGGCAATATAAAACACGAAACTGTCTCTGACGCTAAAACAGTAGCTAAATATAATGAATTCTCTAAGCACTCTATTGAAATAAAACATGAATCCTCCACTTGTATCCACTCTGCAACCTAAGCCATTGGTAGACAAGGTTATTTGCAGTTCTGCAACTTCAAAAAAACTTTGTGAGTAAATCTTATTTCATTGTTGCCTTAGTGTCTGAAAGAACAAGCTCAAACAAAAAATCTGTTTCAAAAACTGATTCAAACTTCAGTGTCCACAGAACACCTCTGAGACACAGACCTAGGTCCTGTCCAAGGGCACCAGCTGGATGTAAAGCTCCAAGACTGTAGAGTTTAAATTAGTTTATTCTGCATGGGCAATTATCCTAGTACAAACTACTCTTGACCAGAAGACAGAATGTCCAGTTTTAGGAGACATCAGTAACAAAGTCCAGACTGCTACACTGATAAGAAAAGAATAAAGGATTCAATTAACACAAATCTATATAAAATCTGTCAAGGGTGTCCTTCAAGGACATTGACACAATTACCTGCATACTGTCTGCATATTAGCTACAGTTACTTTAACTTGCAAAGCTCTCACCTTCAGAAATGTTTCATAGTTACAGCTCCAGTAGATGAAACTGTTCTCCAGCAGAGAACATGCCCCAGGAAATTAATCTTCTACTGCTAAGGGTCAAGAATCCAAACCAACAAGAACTTTGAATTTGTCTTGCACACCAGTAAATATTTTTAGAAAATGATAAGACATGGAGAATTTACTTTCATGCAGAAAACTTGCCCATCGTTTCCCTTCTTAAAAAGAGATGAATAAATATATATTAGTGTATTCTTGTCACTGATATAAATACATACTTAAATGAGGGGATAGTAACAATGAAAGGGAAATATAATTTGCAGTGAAAATCTTGCTTGAAATAATGGTAGGAGGAAATTATAGTAGAAAAGGGGAACATCTTATTTTATGATGCTGAATTGGAAGTTGTGTTTGTATTAATTTTTATGTAGTGTTTACTATTATTAAAAGCCTATTCCTTTAAATAATAGAAATATTAAGGCAACACATACCCCAGGGTCTTTATTAGACTGTAGGTTGTTCTATTTCAATGTTAATTTCAATACCCTGAAATTGAGATAGTTTTATACTTTCAGTTATCTCCTGCTTTCCAACATACCAGGCATGGGAACTTTCTTTTTCATGCATTTTTGCAGCAGCAAGCCTGAAGAGACTCATGTTAAATATCTGGTGCCTTACAGGACATTTGATTCTAGATTTTTTCAGCTTTCTCATAAAACTAAGTCATTGTAGCAAAAAGTAATGAAAAGTAACATTTGTATTAAATTTTTGTTATGTTTATTGATTGATGCTAAACCCCAGGCATTGTATTTCCTTTCACTTTGGAAAATAGATGCATTTATTCTTTCAACAAAGCCAAGAAAATTTGTCCAGTGTAGTCTGAAAACTGACTGCCTATGCTGACTTAGGAATAGAGAGATAGCTTGGTGCTATGGTTCTCTTAAAGGTGTTTTTATCCTAGCTTTTTACTTCTAAACTCTATGCTTCTGCAGAGTTTCATTAAGCATTTTGCTTCCTCAAAAGCAACACTACGAGCCACAACTTAAATACTTACCAGCAGGAAAGGTTGATCATACATGTGGAAAAGTTATCAAAGAAACAAAGAACCTCTGCACATCTTGTCATGTTTTACAACAAGTTCAAGGAGCACAACTTGACTTCTGCAATATGATAAATTACAGTTGTGACCAGTCTTTTGGGGTCTGGGATCTGTAGTGAGTGAATGCTAGGGGAGCAAAAGAAGAGGTGGAGACTTGTTTTCTGCATGTAGCCGGCTTCTCTGGAAGTCCTACACCAGACCTAGTGAGAGCAATAGGATTTACTTCGGTTGGACTCTTTTGTTCTGTGAAGTTAGCCCTCCTTCCTCTCCTAGAACAAGGGAGATGGTCTCCAGAATTATACAACCTCCTTAAAAATATCCTTTATTTTAAACCTACAACAGATAAATAATCATTTGGTATCTGAAATCACTGCTAGTCTTATTGTCTGTTATCTGCCAGTCTCTGCCTGTATTGTTAGAAACTGAAAAAGTCTTTCAGGACAAAGATCTTTTCCTGTACATACACCATTTCTAAGGCTTGCCTCACATCTAGCTACTCTCAGGGAAAAGACTATGTGCCATGTATTCTTTTCCACAAGGCATTTCTATCCTTACACTGTCAAATATTACTAATTTATTGATGGAACAACTTGTTTCATTTTGTTTTGTGCTTGTGCAATAGCTATCCAGACAGGGAAATGATCTGTGAAAATATTTCTCTGTCACTTGGTTAGCAATCACTGGTGTTTCAAATAAATGCTAGTACATTGGTGTCAAAGAGGTATTTATTTTTCCAGGTTCTCCAATCATCCTAGTTCCTTTTAATTGTGTAGTACTTAGCTGACTTTTTTTTTATTATTATTTTTTTCCAAAAGGAAGGGTATTATTCAGGTATTATTATTAGCTAAGTTCCATCTTAGCTAAGCTTCATCAGGAGTAAAGTTTTTCCAGCAGGTGCCAATAGGACAGTTCAATGTATTGGTGTGATGTGTGACTTCCCCAGAAAGATGAAAAGGGAGATGCTGTGGACTTGCTGCTGCCCTTGGACCATCAACATCTCACCAACTTGAAACATCCTTCCACCTCCTGATGAGCTTCACGCTTGCTTGTAATGTGCTGACAGAAATCTGGTACTGGGTTAATGATAACTAAATCATTATAACAATTTTGAACTCCCTCTGCAGAAACACCATGTGGATATTGCACTGCACAGATGAAAAAGGAGGACCAGTTCAGATCTACTAGTCTTCCATTTGTGATCAAAACTAGCTACAGGTACATTGCTCCCCTGGGGAAAAAGCTAGTTCATTAACCATCTGCACTAGGCAGACCTGGTACTGACACCTTGTGTTTAGTGATTTCTCATGCAAAACCTGTCATTCCAAGCAAGAAGCAGATTTGTGTCCTTGGAGTTGGAACTAGAGAAAATGTCATTGTGATTTAAGCAACAGTGATCAAAAGTAGATAAATCAGTAGGACTCAGCTCCAGTCCCTTATACTAATCAAAATAAGTAAAGAACATAATGTTCAAAGAAACAATTTTGTGTAAGACTTGACTTTTAAGTCTGTGTGCAAAAATATTCTTTTTGATCTGGGTTCAATGGTTTTCCTCACTTATCTAAAAACAGTTAGCAACACAGGTAGTAAATGAAACCCAAACGTAAAACAAAAACAACGCCAGACAGCTGTTTCTTTATGGCTTTACCAGCTCAAGAAAGAACCATGAGGAGAAATTAACAATAGCGCTCTTAGAGAGTTTGATTTAGTACATTATTGTGGCAAAGAGAAACAGGGGCAGAGAAGCAATGGACTCTGGGCCATGTTTTGCCCTTTGTGTTGAACTCCTGTGACTGGCAACAGCTTGGGCTGTCTGACATGACAGATGCACTTAAAGGTCATTTGTGCTGTCTGTGTTAAAGGAACTTTTTGGGACACATATACAAATCTGTATGGAGACCAAAGAGGTGACAGAAGAGTTTCTACCTTGTGGTGCTGAAGAACCAAAATTCTGACTGGGTTTCAGAGCAAATATGGCATGTTGGAAAGCAGGTATTAAGTGTAACTTTCTGTGGCAGTTGGAACACTCTTGAATGAATTACAGATTACATGTGTCTACTAAAAGTTTACTGAGTAGCAGCAATCTGCATTGTTGTTAATTGCTAATGAACAAAGCTATGCATTCCCAGATGTTCAAGCATAGAACTGGCCATGGGGTTTATATATGGTAGATTTTATAGCTTAAGAGGTATCAAGGGATTTCAGGATTTTTGGACTCAACCAGGTTTTGGTCAACAGACATTTCTTTGCATTCTACTACTAAAAATGGTTGTAAGGATAGGGAGCCAAGTAGGAAAAGGCTGTTGCTAGACGTTTCTTCATTTCTTTGTCTTTTATAGGTGCAAACCTGCACACTGCAATGTCTCTTCTTCATTTCGATTGAGTTATGTTTCGTATGTGCTGAGTTATATAATTCCTCCTGGATTTGTTCTGATTTATTAACTTTCTATTTTCTCTAGGACTTTAAATCAGCAGGAGATATACAAATCACAAAAAACATTTACTCAAGAACAAATTTTAAGTTCACTGGAATAAAAATGTGTATGTACAAAAATAAAGCCTTTGGATAATATTCAGAAAAGAAGGACACATGAAATTTCACTGTGTAGCTGATCTGTGGTGGGTGGAAGAGCTTGTTTTAATAGCAAAACTATGGCAATAGCTGCAACTGTGCAACCTGTACTCTAGACGAAACAGCATAAATGTTGTAATGCCCAGTCATTCAGCAGGGAAAATAGTAACCCATTTTCCAAATGGGCTACTTCTTTATTCAAACTACCTTCCATTTTGCAGGTGATAGCTCCTTCTCTCTTCTTGTTCAGCTGTGGTTCCCATCCAAACACAATGCTCTGGGAAATAATTTGTGGCAACAAATCCGCTTTATAAATAAACCAAAGCATTGTCTTAAAGAACACCAGGACATCTGTCAAAAGAGGTGAGATTTGTTTAGAAAGAGAGCAAGGAGATGTAAATGAATGAGGCAGGAGCAATGGGAAAAGGAAGCATGGTGTCTTAAGGTTAATGTACAAAGCAACAAAACTGTAGGGCACGTTTCAGGGGAAAAGTCAGAGGCGTTTGGAATATGAGAAACTACATCCAATAATTATATTAATCACTAGGTCATGAAATCTTGAGAAACTTTATTTTTATTCTGGAATAGCAACTGACCTGTCTTGGAGAAAATTTTCTTATCTATTCAGCAATAAAAGATGCAAAAATATTTACTTCCAGGTTGTATTTGTTGGAGGATGCTTGCTATGTTTATTCTTTTCCAAATGTTTGTTGTTCCTGTATACTCAGCACAAAGATGTATAAAGCTATAAAAAGTAGTCTACAGTCAGTGTGACACCTACCTTTTAAGATCTCATGGATATTCATGTTTATGATGACTTAAATTTATATAATGATTTAGTGTGATGCAATAAAAACTTCCCTGGGCTTACACATTAGGGTGAATTATCAGCTCCAAATAACATTACTGGCTCCAAATGAATTATTTTTAGTTTCTATTTTGATAACTACTCTGGTGATTAACACCTAGGAAAACACAAGTGCAGGGAACAATCCTTGGCAACCTGATACTCAGTTTTCAGCTCTCAAACATGCAGAAAAGCAAGTAGATTTTCTTTGTGTTTTTATGATGTATAATAGCATTAGTGCTCTCTAAGTCAGACATTTCCTGGCATCTAATAGGGGCTTGGGTTAAGAGCCCCAGGGTTTATCTTAGACCTTTTACTCTTCCAGCTAGTCATTAGCTGCCAGGAAATGTTTGACTCAGGGGTCATTATTGCTTAAATATTGCCTCTAAAAGCTTCTCATTGCTATCAATTAATTTTGCTTTTGTGCTGTATTAGCAGGCCTAAGTAGTAATACTATTAACTATAATAACAAGTCAGGTAAATAATAAAGGCTCTGCAGGCCAGGGACAGGACCAATACAAATTGTTTTCAACATATTTCTAGTTTAGGCTTGGATATTGACACTGTAATAAATCCAAACAGGAAGAGTAACTATCATGTGACTACTAAAAGAGAAGAGGCAAAAAGTGAAAAGGAGAATAGAAGAGGGAGAAGCAATGTCATGGCAAGAGAAAAAAGGGACAGAGCCAGAGGGAAAGGGTAAGCATAATGCTGGTCTTGAGTGAGGAATTTTGCATTCCTGCCAATGAGAAAAGTTACAAGGACTTATTGCATTGTGCCATGTAACTGCACATATTTCATCACCAGCATCCTCTTTTTGTGTTTTCAGATTTATATATGCAAAAAACAACTTGTGGCTTGAGGCCAAGTACAAGTACTTTAGTACAAGTACTAAACAGGTCACTCTGATTTTGTCACAAGTTTTCTGCAAGAGAAGACCTCATCTGAAATCCCCAGAAGCAAACAAAATAGAACACTGCCTCAGTGTGAACCAAAACTTTATTCTTTTTTCACCTGCTGAAATTGCAGCTCAGTTTCTCATAAGACTGAATCCATTTTCATGCCTATTCCTTTATGTTCCCTCCATCAGTTATCTTGCATAGTGAGCAGTTCAATTTTTCCTATCATTTGTTCCCTGGGAGAGAAGCTGACTCCCACCTGTCTACACCCTGCCTTCCGGCAGTTGAAGAGACCAGTAACTTCCCCTGTTTAATTTTCTCCAAATTAAACAACCCCAGCTCCCTCAGCTGCTTCTCATCAGACCTGAGCTCCAGACCCTTCCCCAGCTCCTTTGCCCTTCTCAGGAGACACTCCAGCACCTCAGTGTCTTTTCAGTAGTGAGGGGCACAGGACTGTGAGGCACAGCCTCACCAGAGGCAAGCAGAGAGGGACAGTCACTGTCCTGCCCACAATACGGCTGATACAGGCCAGGATGCCCTTGGCCTTCTTGGCCACCTTAGCAGACTGCTGGATCATGTCCAAAAATACAAAACATTGCTTGCTTTTCATTGCCTTTATTCACAGCCAGCAAAGAAAAGCACTGCAAGCTGAAGACACTGTAATACACAGTGCATGCCCCCTAAGCAGCCACCAGGATTCCTAGCCCCTTTTTTGCACTGTCTTCACAACATTTGTTCACTTCAACATTTACTTCTATAAATTGTCTATGAATGAGTCAATGTTCAGCAGTGAGACCTCCCACTGAGCTGCATTTTAGTGAAGCACTTTTGTGAGCACTCAAGCTCATCAATATTTCAGTAAACTTTGGGTAAATATATTTCTAAATTATTCTGGAAGCAGACTGAAAGTCGTGCTTAAATTAAGCCTATATAAGTTAAAAGCACATTTAGGCATCTTGGTTATCAAGTCTAATATATCCTCTTACTGTGTCTGAGAAAAAAAAAAGTGAGAGAAAGAATTATTTATTTAAACATCAATATACCTATTCTGGAGACGATAAAGAATATACAGCCTTCAATCCTATTTATTTGATTACATCATGTTATCAGTACAAGCCTCACTCAGAACTGAGAAGACCTATTAACCTATCCCTGTACATTATTCTGCAAAAATAATTGAAAGGCATTATTGTCTACATTTAAATTTGATGTCTAGAGGAATGTGCTACTGACAGGACACTAGTTGAGTTTCAACCTCAGATGAAAGTTACCCTAAAAAAAAAGTAAAAAAAGTTGTATAAATAGATGATCAGTCCTTCCAAACTGATGCATTTTAGAGGTAATTTCAAGCTAAATTAATGAATCTATCTCAATATTAAGAAGAAAATTATTCAATATTGTGAGGAAATCTACCTTCTGAGTGAGGAAAATAGTGTTGCCCACAAATGAAAATTCCATTCTATGGAGCAGAAATAAAGCTGGGGTTCCAGCCAACACCTGCAGAATGAATGGTTCTCTGAGCTATGGATTTGAAACAGATACATTTATTCCTAACTGTATTTAGCCTTTCAGATGTAAATAGATGTGTGAAACTCCCATAAGTTTGAATTTCCCTGTTGTCTCAAAGGCAACAAGAAAAACAGCCACCTGCATTAGTAAACTGCACTGAGACATTACTCCCTCAACATTTTACCAAACCAGTTTTCAACTAAAGTAAATAAAATCTTAGTAGTTTTTAACTTTCCACAGTGTCCAGAGTTCCAAACAACAGTCTTAAACCCACAACCTATCTCAAACTGACACTGCAAGACCACTAAGGTTGTGAAGTCTAGGGTTCAGAAAATGATGAACTACAAGAATAAAATTGTCCCTGATATTTGCATTACCCACTTATGCGTATGCATTACCTTGCAATCCTTTCTTACATAACAGCCCACAAGCTTTTCCATGGGATTCCTGGCTAAATCAGGGAAGGATAATCATTTGGTTTTCCATTTTATCCTCACTGGAAAGGCCCCAGGCCTCACTTAATGCATACAACAAGAAAACTTCAGTGAATTAAAAGTTAATAATTTCCTCACTAATATTCCTATGGTAATTTCTTTATGGTTAGAATTTCTAAGACAGGGATTTATTTTTTTTTTAATGTGTTTAGATAACTGTTCAGACTGCCAGTTACCTCCATAAAATTTTTAAAATTGTCTTTGTCACAGAGCTCTGCAGCAATTGAAAACATTTGTGTGATGGTCACCTCTGGTAGGAGCTACACAGAGCATTCATCCATCCCTTGCAGCACTGGAGGAGGATTCACTCTCTCATGGTACAGCCCCAATGCACTGTCTGGCAGAGATCAAGGCTGTCCTCTATATTTGCCTTGTGTTTGTGCCATACCCAGCTGGTACCACAATGTGATTTCTTGGGTCTGGCCAGAGTGACAAGGAGGAAGCTGTGAATGTGAGGGGGCTCAGGTGCAGCAGACAAGGCCAGGCAAGAGGAGAAGTAGCCAACAGGTCCAGCAGTGACCCTGTCTGCTTCTGTTCTCCTAAGATTGAGGGCTCACAGACGCTGTGGGATGTGCATTCATCAGGTCCTCAAATGCTGCAGAAGTGCGTCAAGAGGCATCGGTCCAAGGTATGAAAATCCTGGCTGGGAAAGTCATTAACTGAGTGAAGATCACAGATGAGTGATAGGGAAGTATATTGTGTAGCTCAACATGGTAGCCCAGATTCTTGAAGATTCATTAAGTAATGATAATAAATTAGCATTTTTGGTAATCTGCAGAACATAATCTGCTTTAGGATTACTTCTTCATGCTTCTGCCGATATGTAAGCCATTTTAACTTACGTTTCTCATATGACATTTTAGCATCATTCCTTCTTGTTTTCCAATTTGTCACCATCCATTAACTATGTTTTTCTGGTGCATTAAAAGGTGATAATTTTTGCTGCTTGTGTCTTGTAATCCTGCTCTGAAAAGAAATGAAAACAATCAAACCAGCGTCTTTAAGCCTCAGTGGTCTGTGGCTCTTAGTGCCAGCCCAAGCTGTAAGGAGGATGTTTTGTGCAGCTTAAAATGAGGATAGAAACATGAATGCCATGTTTCTGAGCACTGTGTTGGGGTCTGCAGTGCTGTACAGCCATGAGAGGTATGTGTCTGTGTGTCCTGCAATACCAACTGAGGACTGCTTGCCCGCATTTAAGCCTGGAATTTGGAGCAACTCCTTGGCTTGTCTGGCAATCAAGATTTGTAATTTTGCTCTTCAGACATTTTGAGTAGGTAGGCAGTTGTTACAGTGAAATTGCAACTGACCCTTTCCCAACAAAAGGGATAAAAGCAATCCTATAAAAGTCTTCTAATTATCCTGCATTGTGGTGTAGTTGGTCATAAAATTGTCAACTTTTTTTGTCATACTATCACAGCCTGTAACACACAATGTAAGTAACAGAAGGAAGTAAAAAGGTCTTGTGGTGCAGAGTAATTGATTATATAGTGTGAATTATGCAAGGAAATATCTCGATGCTGCTTTTCCTTTTGTAGAGTCACAGAGCTTGTGCAATGTGAAACTTCTGCTTCCTTCCCTCTTCTGGAGATGAATCCTGGAACAAACTGTTTCATTACCTGTTTTTGTTAAATATAAGATAGAGCAGGACATCATAACTAGAGATTTGTGTGATCAGTTCTGCACACACAGGTAATAAAAGGCATGGCTTACTCCAGAGAGTACATGGGGAAGATGAACAAATCTGTGAGGACTGGAGGAAAAACAGGGGGAAAACATGGACTCTTAATTCTTTGTCGTGAACTGGCTTCATGTAACAACCACATGAAAATGGGTCTTGAGGAAAACAGTGTATTTTATCTATATATAGGAAAGTTAGAAAGCAATATACATGGATACACAGGAGAATCCATATGTACATAACTGAAAGCAACTGAGCAATGTACCTGTTTATTTCAGGATATGAATATGATGGATATGATCTATAAAAAATACATGCAGTAACAATGTTTCTGCTGAAAGACATAAATTAGAGCCTGAAATGAAAGGTTGGGCTGGTTTTTTTTTTCATTAATTTTGGCATAATATTGAAAAATCTCCTGAGAACTTTAAAACCAATGAGGTAGTAATGAATTCAGAAATCTTATATCTAGTGCAGATAAAATAAATGGAAATTGAAGCTCTTAAGATACAAACAGGAAATGTCAGTTAATGCTAGATATTTTCAATGTAATATTACATTTCTATGGGATCACAGAAATTCAAAAAAACATTAATTTAAAGCTCTGTGGGCACTCAGCACCTGACTTAATTATACCCCAGTCTTACAGTGTACACAAGGCTTTGATTTTCCACAACCAGGTGATACTTCTCACTTGCTATGAAGTTGTGCCTCTGACCCAGAAGGAGTTGCTGTGTACTGAAATGGTTGCTTGATCTTGGCCACAAGGAGCACAGACCAACACATTTGACATTTGCCATGGTATTTTCCTTGCAGGTGCATCCCTGAGGTAGCTGTTCCAATGATAGGACTGTAAGAATTCCTCTTTCTGCAGGCTGGTTAGGTTTTTTTGTGCATTTGAAGGGGAATATGGAGACATGGACAGGAGCTGTGAAGACATTTCTACAGGTAGTACATGAAATTTTCATACCTATCACTGTTTGGTTTTAAGTCATGTTGGGATCCAGTGGGTTACAGCAGAGCTCCTATCAGGAATTACCCAGAGGAACTGGTCCCGCCACAACTGGGAGGGGTATTTAACCCATTCTCAGCCACATTTCAGGAAGACTCTAGGAAGATAGGTACTTCTTGTTCTCATTTCTTTCATAGACAGACTTGTAAGAAATGGCCTGAGTGAGTTCTTCTTTGGAAGAATAGTGATTTTCTGGGTAGAGGGGGAGTGTGCTCCTCTCTTTCAGAGCACAGAACCAGGACCAAACTAATGTGAGTCTGTAACTGAAAATCTTGGTACCAAAATTAAGGCCAAATACTTTCATTTTGCAGGAAAATTACACAGCAAACATTGCTTTTGACTGTCCAAAACAAAAGTCAGAGCAGCTGCATCCTTTGTGGTTTTATGACTTCCAACAGAGGATTTGAAGGTATTTCCCATGGCATTCTCCTGGAGAACATGCAGTTCATGGCTTAGACAGGTGCTCTCTTCTCTTGGTTAAGAGCTGGCTGAGTGGCCAGGCCCAGAAAGTGGTGGGGAATGAAGTTACCTCCAGTTGGTGCCCAGTGATTATAGAGATTCCCCAGGGCTCAGTTTTGTGTCCAATTCTGTTTAATATCTTTATTGATGATCTGGATGAGGCGTTGCAGTGCACCATCTGTCATTTGTGGAGCTGAGTGGGAGTGTTTATCTGGAGGACAGGAAGGGTCTGCAGAGGGATATGAACAAGCTGGATTGATGGAATGAGGTCCAACAGGGTGAAGTGCTGGGCCCTGAACTTCAGTCACAACAACCCTGTGCAGTACAGGTTGGGGCAGTGATTGGAAAACTGCCCAGTGGAAAAGGACCTGGGAGTGCTGGTGAACAGTACCTGAACATGATCCAGGTGTGTGCTGAGGGGGCCAAGGAGGCCAAGGGCATCTGGGTTTGTATTAGTAATGATGAGTCCAGTAAGACTGCACAGTGCAGTGACTGTCCCCCTCTACCTGTCACTGCTGAGGCCACACCTCATGTGCTGTGTCCAGTTCTGGGCCCCTCACTGCAAGAAAGACACTGAGGTGCTGGAGTGTGTCCAGAGAAGGGCAGAGGGCCTGATGATGGGTCTAGGGGTTAAGTCCTGTAAGAAGAAGTTGATGGAGGTGGGGTTGTTTTGTCTTGAGAAAAGGAGGCTCAGGGGAGATGTCATCAGTCTCTACAAATCCCTGAAAGGAGGGTGTAGACAGGTGGGGGTCAGTTTCTCTCCCAGGCGTCAGGAGAGGTAAGGACCTGACAGTGCACCAAGGCAAGTTCAGGCTGGACACCAAGAAAAATTTCTTCATGGAGAGTGTTTTTCAGCATTGGAATTGACTGCCCAGGGAAGTGGTGAAATCACCATCTCTGGAGGTGTGCAAGGAATGACTGGACATGGCACTTAGTTCCATGGTCTAGCTCACAAGACAGTGATTGGTCAAAGGTTGAACTTGGTGATCTTAGAATTCTTTCCTAATCTAAATGAGTCCAAGATTCTGTGATCAGGGTCCTCTTGCATAAATAGTTTACTTGTGACCGTTAATATCAATATAAATCGTCTTTAAGAATCACCAGAGAATCAATGTATGCTCTGTGTGAACAGTAACTTTTCAAGCTACTTTAAATATTTGCCAGTAATAAGAAACTGGTAATTTGAATAACTTTAAAGCAAATAAAATAACCTTATAATTTTTAGAAGTTTTTATTATAAATCCTTGAAGGATTTGGTTCCAATCCCTTTTAAGTAAGTAGAAATGCTCCTTTTCATCCAAGTAAGTGTTCAATCCCTCTTCAGCTAAGAACATATTTACAAGAACAAAGGGATTATTTGCACATTTTTAAAAGTTTTGAGCATTTTTTCTTTGTATCTTGTATAAATATCTCAATTGTCAATCCTTATTCAGAGCTACACAATCACCAGTTTTCTGAGGTTGGCAAACACCTCCAGAGACCATCCAGTCCAACTGCTACACCCTGACATCAGATGTTTACACACACAGATAAAACACCAACCTGAACAGTCTCAGCTCTCTGTCCTCAGTTTGTGTAAGACTTGCTTCAGTCCCCTGACTTCTCTGTGGTTGTTTGTTCAACTCGTTCCAGGATGTCCATGTCTCTCTGGTACTGGAGGGATCAGAACTGGACTTGGCACTCTAGATTTGTCTCAGCAGAGATTAAACAGAGAGGGAGAATCACCTTCCTTGAACTGCTGATGCAGCCTGGGATACCCACAGGTCTTCTTTAATACAAGAATACATTGCTGGTTCATGTCAAAAAAAAAAAAAAAAAAAAAAAAAAGATATCTTAGGCTTTTTCTGTGTTGTTGTTTCCCAGCTAGTTAGCTCCCAGTGCATAATGATGCCCAGTCATTCCTTTGCAGGTGTAGAGTTTGCAGAATTTGGCCAAGAAAATAAACTTCAAGAAGTTCATATTGGCCCATCTCTCCAGCCTAGCCATGTCCCACTGGAAGGCAGCCCAGCAAGCCAGCCAGTCATTCCCTTCTCCCTGTTTTGTGTCATTGGCAGACTTGTTAAGAGTCTGTTCCATCCTGGTCACTGGAGAGAGGCAAAACAGTATTGATTCTAGTGGTCTTATTGGCCACTGAGATGGATACACCATTAGTGATACTCCTCCAGCTGAAGATTTTGTGCCACTGGTCACAAGCCTTTGAGCCCAGCTGTTTAATCTTCCTGTTCTCTTCCTCTTTTGTTCTCAGAGACAGGAGTGTTATTTGTTTTCTCCCAGTCCTTTGGAGCTATTCTGTTCACCATGAGGTGATCAAAGTCATCAAAGTTGCCTCAAAATGGACTAGTGGCTGCATCCTGTGACACATGATGAATTTTTGGCACATAATGAATTTAATGTTTGACTTAAATATTTTCTAAGCTAATTAAATTGCAGCTGATGATGAGTCCTAATATTTTGCCCTCTTTCTTGCTCTCAGGAACTTGGATTCCACCACCTCCTATATTGCTTTTTCCGTGCTCTGTTTCCCTTCTGAAGACACTGGGGTGGTTAGGTCACTCAAGAAGACAGATATCTGTCAGAATGAGGCTTCTCTCAGTTGTTTGAAAAAGGCATAAAATAATTTCTTCCTGATCAGGTCACCTGTTAGCAGTAGTGTGGTCCCACTGCAAGGTCACCCATACTCATCTTCTGTCTAGCCCCACCCAGCCCATCACATCTGGATGGCTTGAGATTCCTCCCTGGGTGGAGGATCGTGCATCTCCTCTGCTCTCTCATTAAGTCAGGATGCACTGCTACATCACCTGCTTTGGATAGGAGCCATTGTTCAGAATCTGGGGCTTAAATCTGCAATTTCTGGCTTTGAAAAATTTTGGCAGTAGGAAGTCCAAATAAGTCACCATAGTTGGTCTGTATATAGCTGCTGAGCACTGGCTTGCCCTTTTGTTTTTCTTGTTTCGTAGGCTTTTGTGGTATTAGTTCACTTAACAAGTGTGTCTTGTTAGTTTTGTGGTCTGGTCACACTATATTTAAAACAAATCTTCTGTACTAACTACAAGCAGATTTTTTGTTGGTTTTTTTTTTGGTTGGGTTTTTTTGGGGTTTTTTTGTTTGTTTGTTTTTTAATTCTGTATTAACCCCTTACATTTACACTTAGTTTGAGTCTGCTTCTCCTTGAAAAGTAGAAGAGCAAACTTCACAGTGTGGTGGTGACACACAGCAGACTTTACATGCCTCATTGAGAAATCTGTCCAGAACAGAGACTACCACATACCTAATCCTATTTATGGGAACTGTGTATTATTTCAGAGTTCCTCCAAGTTCAAAAATATTAAGAAGGTGATAACTAAGTTGCAGAGTGCATTAGGGAAAAAAGGTCAAGAGTAAAGTTTACTTCTCAGAAACATTGGTAACATCTTGAGCAACTAATTTTAAATCCATTCACTGATTTTAGGGCAGGGTTTAAACAACTATGGGAAATTTTCTAATAGCAGAACATGCTACTTTGATTATCTAAAATGTAGTAAATGGGTTAATTTGTATTTTGAAAGCCTTGTGCAATAGCCTCAGCAGCTGCTAACATTTGATTACCAGTCATCTTTTCATATCAGCTTTTGAAACCTCCAGAGCTTCTGCCATTTGTTGTGATTAGGTCTGTCTTCAGGAGATAAGTCTCTCAGGTAATTTGAACCACTGGCACAAAATGAAGTCCATTTGGTGGTCTGAGACTAAGAGATGTCTCTTACCCAATTAATTAACTCCTTTTTTAAAAATTCCTGTTCATGTTTCATTTTTTTATACAATTTCCTCAGATATCTGAATAGCTGCTTAATTATTTCAGGATTTTTTTCAGTATTTCTAGAGGTGCTCCTTATGTAAGCAGCAACACTTTTTACCATGAACTAACAGTGGTCTGAATCCATTTCCATATCTATGTCCACAGTGGCACACTCCCACCAGAAAATTTCATATAATGTCTGTGTAGGGTTTAAAGTTAAACTGACATCTTTTACTTCAATGTATTATATCTGCTGTACTGAGAATTATTTAACATCAGGAGCAAGCAGAGCACAGAGACAAAGGAGGAAGAGCTAAGCTCTCACTCTCTGTAGTGTTGCTTGCTCCATTTCCTTTTAATATTACAATGGAAGTTACATGATCTGAAGATTTCCTTTAAATCTCAAACTTTTTTTTTCCCCGATTGGATCTGTGGCTGCTAGTGCTAAAGAGCAAAACTGATCTCCGTCTGTATAGTCACTGCATTATTTAAGCTCTCGTCTCTATTATGTAGCTACCTTATTAATACCTTTTTTAAGATCATGACCTTAATTCAATGTTTAAAGGAATAACAGGAAATGTCTCAGTCAGTGGCACATTTCTCATTTTAAGGAGAGATAAACCTCCCACTCAGCCCAGAATTATGGAAGCTGGAAATGTAGGAAGCATTTCTCAGCATGTATATTTGGCAAAAATGTGCTCCAGGTTAGCAAATGCCACTTCTGAACCCACATCCCTTGTCAACCATTTTGCACACAAGCAGCATTCCTGTTAGCATGGCAGACATCTTGCAGAGAAATAATATCACTTGTGTGCAGGAACCAGCAGGAGACACTGATAAACAGTACCCACTCTTTATTAATGCTGCTTTAACAAGCAGGAAAAAGGTACTGTTTTATTTCTGAGCCTGTGAAGGCAGTAGGAAATCATATTGCTCTTGGAGGCGGACAAGGATATTAAAGATTTTACTTTTATTACACACGTATCAAAGTGCTGTGAGGTAATCAAAGAGATATCAAATTAAAGTACTGCACCAGCTAAAGAAGTGCTGATACTTTTCCTTAAGTCAGTAAGAGTTTTATGTTGAAATGCCTGTGAAAATAATTCACAAATAACACAGACTGGATCTAAGCCCTGATTTTCCTATTCCCAGCTCCTCCATTCTCTTCCTTTTTCATCCATCATGCTTGCATCTTATGTGTGATCTAAATGTACACTGGAATTGGTAAATTAGAAATGTTCCTCTTTAAAATATGTATTCTCAAATTAAAATAAATAAGAAGCAAAGAATACAGTTAGGGTTTGTTAATGTCAAAAATTTGGCAATTTGCACTGTGTTGATACTAAATTGGTTTTTTTTCAGATTCTCTAAAGAAAAATTGCAATGTTAAAACCAGTATCAGAAATTAAAATGGTGCATGGGGTGCACTTTTAGAAGGCCATCATTCTGCAGAGAGCCTTGCATAACTGAACAAGGAGAGCTTAGAAATAAAAATAGAATGGGAAAGCCAGTGTTGTCAGATACGATTTGCCAGGCTTTTGATCACAAAAATATTTACTATGAAGTTTTCTTAATCAGTAACTAAGATCGTCAGTGCTGTTCACTGTAGGAACTGTAGGAAATTGAACCTCATCAGTGCTTTACTTCAGTATTTTTCTGGGGCTATTCATTCTATTTAAAAGATAATACTGGAGGGTGTGTGTATATTTTTTGTTTTCATAAGGTCACTTTTTCCATTCCTTTTTTAAATGGAGTATGTTAGCCCATCCTGCGTTGTTTCATGTTTGTGTAGTTATTGGCACCATGCTGTTCATCCTGAAGGCTGTGACGCATCTGTGGGCCCCTGCACAAGTCAAGCACTGATCACCACTATGACACCCAGACCTGCTTACATCATTCCTTCTTAAAGATGTTTTCCTCATGTGCTGCACTACCACCTTGTAAATAGCAAAGAACTGTTGTATTAATTAAACTTCTTTAATTTTGCCGAAGATTTAGTGTACGGTGTAATCTGGAAAAGCTGGTACTTGACCTCTTGATGAAGTAATAGCAGCAGATCATCGTAAAAATCTCATTAGTGTGTGTTTCACACTACTATATTCAGATAGGTTGTTTTAACTCATGACTCTGTATTGGTCTTAAACTCTATGAATAAATCCTACATCTCTAATAAGCCCCTTGTGAAGCCTCCCATCATGCTGCTGCTGCCCCCGCATCTGACAGACTCTCCTTGTGACAAGAGCAGAACCCCCCTGCTCACCCACAGGAAGGAAAAAGACACCCATTCAGTCACTGGTATAAACTAGCAGATATCTCTGGAGAATTGTTCCAGGAAATTAAAAGGGGTTTAGAAAGGATCCATGTCACTGGAGAAAAGCTGTCTGACCACCTCAGCCACCAGGACTTTGGAAGAAAGAGACCTTTCATCCCAAGAGAAGTCAGAACAGAAGGCAAGGGGGCTACTACAAAACACTAGCCAGAAAAGTGAAAGGAATTGCTTTTGCAGATATGTGCTCACCAAAATAAGACTTGCTGCAGAAGGCACTTGTCATGACAAAGAGAAAAGATCAAATCTGTAGGGAGTGAGACGAAGATTAAACGAGAATGTGAAAAAAGATTACTGGAACCTTCCAGGGCACAGGGGTTAATTGAAAGAATAAAAAATTTACTGCTTTGTAAACATGCTGGCTACAGCATAGATATGTAAGACTGAATACAGAAGAGTGTTTCTAAAAAGCTAGCAGACAAACAAGTGAAAATAACTGTTTCCCCATCTCTGCCCTGCCTGAAGAATTATTTTTATTCCCCTTGAAGTTACATTTTGCTTGGCTAAATGAAATAATAGAGTAATATTTTTTTCAGATCCACCAAGAAATTGATTTGACTCTAAGTCAAACATTTTTAGTTGAGAAATAATTTAATTTCTAAACAAAGAAAATGTATTTCAGAACATTCCAAAACAAAGAATTTTTTTCTTTGTTTTAATGAAAAGTCAGAGTATTTCTGTTTGGAAATATAAAAGAAATTTCCTCCTTTTTTTTTTTTTTTTTTTTTTTTTTCCTGTCCTATGACACTTTCATCTTTTCCTCTTTCCCACAGCTATTTGCTTTATCTTCAATAATATGCCTGGTCAGGCTGAAAACTCATTTCTTTGCAATATTATACATCTGGCTGTTATAGCTGCACCAATTTGAGAGACGATAAACATACATGAAAGTGTAGCACAAGTATTTCAGGTAGCAGTTTCAATGAACATTCTTACTACCCTGCAAGAACTCTTACAAAGGAATGGATCCAAATAATAATAGCAAGCAAAATAATGTGTTAATTGACCTAGAAAATACGTGAAGAGGAATACACCTGTACATACAACATTCAAACCACAGACTGTGATCAATAACTTTATCTCTAGGCTGAATGCTGTAAAACATCAGTTAAGGCCTGATTGGACAGAACTCTGAGCCACCTGGTCTTGTGAAATGCATCCAGGCCCATGGCAGGAGGGTTGGAACTATATTATATTTAAGGTTTCTTCCAGGCTAAAGCATTTATGATTCTGTGATCTATGATTTATGAAGTCTACTGCATGGCCAAGGATGCACACTTCAAATGTGTCCTATGCTGACCAGAAGAAAGCTCCAGCGATGAATCTCTTCAGTGTTGTCCTGCCACATATTATTAGTAGATTTAAAAGAAGTGAAATTTAAAGAAGAAAAATTTAGCTCAGTCAGTAGTCTCAACAGTTACAATATTGGCCGTGTGAAAACGTTCAATCTAATAATTTCTTACTGCTTCAGATCAGGTAAATTTCTGCTTCCAAAAAACAGCTGTGCCATTCACCCTGAAGTTACCTGGTACAGTATCACCAGGAAGCAGTTGTTGAAACCTATCTAAATCTTAGAGAGTAGAAGACACATTTTATTCAGTCTCTTGAGCTTCTAAATTATGGTGTGACTAAGCTGGCAACCTTTACATAAGTCTCCAATGCAGAAACACTTTAGAACCTGCAGGCTGCAGACAATCTGCTGTAGCACAAGATCAAACTGTCAGTGAAGAAATTATGTGGAAAAAAGTATGTCTCACATCAGTCAGAAAAATATCCTGTGTCAGTGAGAGTTCTTATCACTTGGTAAGGCTGTGCTTATTACTCTGTTTTATTTCTAGGGGAGTTTCAGTCATCAATAGCACCAGTGAATGATGCCTCATATCATGTCATCTAGGTGCTTCAGTCTTGGCTGACTTTATGAATTAACTGTTCTTATGTTTGTTCTCATTAACTCTCCATTCTCTCTACTTCTGTCTCTTTCATCCTAGAGTTTTTGATTTGATTAAAAAGCTTAAACTTTAAGATTGCAGTATTTCTAACTTCTGATTTATTTTTCAATGTGTTAAAAACACTTACTATTTCTCAACTCAGAAAGAAGACAGCCTGAATCCATTTATGAAGGTGATCTGCTGCTTGCCACCTGTTACTTACAAAAGAACAAATCCCTCTACAGCCTGCAGGGACTTTCTGCTGGTGAGATGCAAAACCTCTTGATGAGGCTAAGTTTTGGAGGAGGGAAGTTTGATAGAGCTAAACCTCTCTCAGCTTCACAGTTTTTCCCTTTGAGGAGCTTTCAGGAGGCAATTTATCACAGGAAATACTAAGAGTGGAGAGAAAGGATGGGGAATGGGGAAGGAGGTAGGATGTGCTTGAGAGAAAAGAAGAAAAAATTTTCTTTATAGTCAAAGGAAGTGTCAGAACCAAGATGATGCATTCTTCTGTGTATCTTAAACCTAATGATTGTCACACCACTAAGGGTTTTGTGGACCTGATTTATGCAACCTGACCAAGCTTCAGCTTTGCACAGATTTCAAAAAATACCTCACAAAGATAACTAGATGTTAATTCTCTGCAGAAAATCCCATCCTTTCCCCAAGCCATACATTACAAGTATCATTTTATATTTGCACCCTTTTTTAGGTTTGATTTCTTCAGGCATTTGTGTAAGTACTTTTGTGGGCCGATATGAATCTCTTTATGTGTATGATAGTTTTTGGAGCTTATCTTGGGGAGATTGCATGTAAACCACATTAGAAGACTTATACTTATTCAGAAGATGATGAGATTTTTGCCCACTATCACAAGCAACAGAGATTTTGAAAAGTTTCTTTTCTCTTTTTATAGAATTACAGAAAAGATAATAGAACAATCTGTAAAAAGCCAGTAAAACTATAAACATACCGTAGGCTTCTGTGAATAAAGTAATTATAAAATCTAAAAGACATTACTTTTATTTTAAATATTTTCTTTTCAATTATGGGTGTTGGATTAAAATGATTCCAACGACTTGATGAGTTCTAACCCAAATGCATTGACAAAGTAACCCAAATGACAAAGTAGGAACAGAAATTGTTTTTATTGTTTGGTTGATGTCTCATTGTGGGGAATGAAAATACCTGTGTTAGATGCTGATGTCTTTCTAAAATATAGTGAAAATGTACTCCCTGATTGGCAAATTAAGTAAGAAATATGAGACTATTTTTAGTTCTCAGGAGTTCTCCCATGCCTATCTTACAATTGATATTTAGCTTCCTCATTGTGTTTTAGTTTTTGTCCAGGCTCTGTAATAAATCAAGTTTTTTATTATCTTTATCAGTTTTTAAATAGTTTTTCTACTATCTATTTCCTACCTTTATTACCCATTGTCCAAGAGTGAGAAACATTATGGATCTGTACACTAGCATGAGAGTGATTTTTACTTCATGCCCACCTGATTTCTACTTCCATTTCCGTAATTTCTGTCATTTCCATTTCCTTTATTTCCCTTTCCCCCTATTTTCCTGTTCCTTCTGGGGTGCTGAAATGGCCTCTTGTGAGTGTACTGGCTGTCCTTTGACCTAAACCTAGGCAGAATACGTGCCAGATTTCACATTGTAGGTAACTGCTTCAGCACACTGCATTTTTAATATCTTTAAACCATAAATATGCATCTATAAACATCTATAAATATGCCTCTTGTGAGTGTACTGGCTGTCCTTTGACCTAAACCTAGGCAGAATACGTGCCAGATTTCACATTGTAGGTAACTGCTTCAGCACACTGCATTTTTAATATCTTTAAACCATAAATATGCATCTATAAACACACATATCATCAACATCAGTACAACAGTCTCACCTCCTCACTAATTACGCTTTAGAATAGATTCCATCTCTTTTCTCCAATGGATAATGATACCCTAAGCTGCAGCTCCCATCCCCTTCATCAAACAAATAAAATAAAATTTTAAAAATATATAAATTGCAGTACTAGACACCTTCCAGTCCTTTGGTATTGGAAATTTGTCATTCAGATCATTCCAGGATTTATCTCTAGAAGCTAAAGTTTGGTTGAAATGATTAGAAGATCAACAAAATAATTGTCTTAGGTGCTTGAGGATGAAGGAAGTTATCCTCCTTAAATTAGGGGTTTCCTTCAGACAACTTTGCCTTGACCTATGACTTTCAGTAAGGACAGTGTTTTAAAGATATTTGCAAATGTTTAATTTTTTTTTTTTTTTTTATAACAGGTTTTACCACCTTGTTGAAATCTATCATCATTCTGCTAATGCAGCATGAAAGTTTTCTCCAGGAAATAGGATCCAACCAGTTCTTGGCCACTACTAAATTCTAATTATTACTGAACATTTTAAGCTACATGAAACACATGCTTTATGATAGTGGCAAAATTGTTATTTCGTTTTGGAATCCTGAAAATTCATCTCTGTCCTGGAAAAACTGATTTTTAATATTGAGACAATTTACTACAGCTAGATCATCTTTGAACTCAAGCTAGATTTTGTTCAAAGGAGGAATAAATTGCATTTCAATTCTAGCCTGGATGTCCAGCATACGGAATTTGATTCATAAAAAAGTCCTTCTCCAGCATGTTTTAAATTGCTAATTAAATTCCATCTTTTCTAAGCAAAAGATTTCTGTGAGTTTTGAATATGTCTGTCAAAGCTCACAGTCAGGATGGTCTTGCTCCACTAAGAGTCACATGTTGGCAGATTTAAATTATAACAGCTGCTCACAGCTGATGACCACTTCCAAGAAGGAGCCACCATGGCAGCTGGTTACTCTGCTGCAGTGACCAGCCTGATTGCTTTGTGCACTACAGCATCTTTTCCAGTCCAACAGATATGCCTGCCAGGCACTTTTTTGAAACAAATTATTGCTGTAATATTTCACTGAGGACAGTGAGTTTGTCTCAAAGATCAAATATGAAGCTATTTTCAGAACATGACATTCTTTATTACTCTTTAGTACTGGGAAAATTTGAAGATATCGAGTCATAGAATCATTTAGGTTCAAAATGACTCTCATGACCACTGAGTCCAACTGATAAGCATATCACTGCCAATTCCACATCTACGGTGAGTGACTGCACATTTGGAATGGACAATTCATATTACTTGTAGATGTATCCATGGTCAAAATCTTGTTGAGGATCTGAGGTTGTGAAAATGCTGAGTGATATGGTACTTTGGATTTTACCCAGCAATATCATATGTAAGAAAAATTAAATACATGCAATAAATGCATTTGATTTTATTATTTTTAAATTAGCTAGAAGATAAATGTGAAAATATGCACTGTGAATTATTACCTGGGAGTCTGACACATATAACAAAATAATGGAGTTTAGGGTTCCATGTCAGCTTAAGTATGTACTACTGAAAGGACAATATTTCAAATCTCTTGTTCACATGTAAATGAATGCTGAAAGAAGGCAGCTCGATGCAGTTCCCACTGACTGGAAAAGGGAAAACTTAACCCCCATTTTTAAAAAGGGTAAAATGGAAGGCCTGGGGAACTACAGACTGGTCTGTCTCACCTGTGTTCCTGCCAAGATCATGGAGCAGAACCTCCTGGAAACTCTGCTAAGGCACATGAAAAACAAGGAGGTGGCTGATAACAGCCAACATGCCTTCACTAAGGCCTAACCTTGCCTGACAAATTTTGTCACCTTCTATGACAGAGTTAAGGTGTTGGTAGATGAGGGAAGCTTCCTGGTGTTGTGCAAAGCATTGGATGTTCCATATAGCATTCTTGTCTGTAACCTGGAGAGAGATGGTTTTGATGGGTGGACCACTCAGGGGATAGGGAATTGTCTGGATGGTTACACTCAAAGAGTTGCAGTCAATGGCTCCATGTCCAAGTGGAGACAAGTGTGAGGAGTGTCCCACAGAGATGAGTATTGTTACCAGAGCTGTTCAACATCTCTGTCAATGGCGTGGACATGGAGGGCACCCTCAGCAAACTGACTGACAACACCAAGCTCTTTGGTGCAGCCAACACACCAGAGGGAAAGGTGACATCAGATGGACCTTGGCAAGTTTAAGAGATTCGTCCATGCAAAACTCGAGTTCAACGAGGCCAAGTGCGAGGTCCTGCACCTGGGCCAGAGGAACCCCACACACAAATACAGGCTGGGCAGAGAAAAGATTGAGAGCAGCCATAAGGAGAAGGACTCGGGAAGCTGCACCAGCAGTTTCACCCTCATAGACCAGCAAACCCTCACAGACCAGCAAACCCTCACAGACCACAGACCAAATGTGTCCTGGACTGCATCCAAAGCAGCATGGACAGCAGGGAAAGGGGTGGAATTCAGCCCCTGCCTGCTCTCATGAGACCACATCTGAGGTGCTCCATCCAGCTCTGGGGACATCAGCACAAGGAAGATGTGGAGTGAGTCCAGAGGAAAGCTATGAAGAAGAACAGAGGGCTGGAGCACCTCTATGAACAGCACTATGAAGCTGGGCTGAGAGAGTTGGGGTTGTTCGGGTGCAGAGGAAAAGGTTTTGTGGAAATTCTCATTGTGGCCTTTCGGTAGAAAGAAAGCCAGAGGAACTTTTTATATGGGTCTGTACTGACAGGACCAGGATAATGGCTTCAAGTAGAAAGAGAATAGGTTTAAGTAAGATGTTAGGAAGAAATTCTTTAGTGAGGGTGGTGAGGCACTGGAACAGGCTAGAGAAGTTGTGCATACCCTATTCACAAAAGTGTTCAAGACCAGGCTGGATGGGGCTTATAGCAACCAGGTGTAGTGGAAGGTGTCCCTACCAATGGCAGGAGGGTTGGAATTAGATGATGTTTAAGGTCTTTTCCAGCTCAGATTTTTCTATGATTCACTGTTTCTGCCTTTCTGTTTTCTGTGGCTTCTTGTCAGTCAGTTAATTGCAGATCAATAAATGAACCCTATTCAGAGTGAAGTCCATGCTACAGCCACACCCTAGCACTGGCCAGTGAAATATTGAAGTCGCAGAGCAAGGTCTCAATGTTTGATTCTTCTGGGAGCTCTGTGAAAGTGATTTCTCCCAAGCAAAGGGTGAGCTGGAACGGAACACTCATGACTAAGGGGAATAATCATCCAGCACTTCCTCCCAGCAATTTACAAAGGAAGATTCTCGGAAATTTCAGAAATTATTGTACTCTTAATTTGGTAAAATCCTCAAGAAAAGGCAAAGTGTGATCAACCCACCATCTACACCTTGGGTTATATCCCATCCCAACAGGAATTTTCAATTTTTTTCCATTTGTACCTGCTTTGATGTTTATGTCTCCATCTGTATGTTTTCTGAAATTTCTCGCAATATCTGTTTGAATAATTTTGTCTTTAAATCCATTTCCACTTTAAGTTGTAAGTCCTGATAGAGGCAGCATAATTAAACATTTAATTCAGTTTCAACTTTTTTTTATAATGTGTTGAAATTTGACTTAGATGCAGTTATTGTAACCAAACTTACTATGCACCAGGTTTTCTCTTAGCAGACTTATGCATTTTTAAGGCTGTTATATGATTCTGCAGCATATTATTCCCTGTTTAGGTATGGAAAAAAGAAAAATGTTTCATGCGGGATAGCAGGCATGAAGTGTTTGACAGTTCCTGAAATCACTGATTGGAACAATTAAATATACATGAGTAGCATTGAAATGAGGAATGAAATTATTATTTAAGATTCAGACTGAATAAATTTTATTCTTGTCCTGTATTTTTGAGGTAAAGATCAAGAATGAGGGTATGTTCAAGTTATGTACATACTTTGAAAAATAAACAAACCACTCTTTTTACTTTGTAGTTTTATAATGATTTTGAGTTTCCAAACCTCCTCATGAATTTTCTTATTTCAAAAACATATAATACTTTTTTATAGTCCTTTGTGGTTACTTTTTCCTCTGTGGATCTGCTAAAGACATTTGAGATTAATAAGAACTGAGTTCACTAGAAAAGAAGAAACATTGAAACTAGTTCCATGATAAAGTAAGCAGTAGGGGAAAAAAAGTTATTGTGATGCTTTCAGTTACCACAATTTTAAATTGTAAATTGAAAAATAGAAACATAAACAGGTTAAAAATTAATATTAAAGGGTATGCTATTTTAAATCAGTGTTTTTATTTCAAATTCTGGTCTTCAAAAATAATACTCTTTTGCTAGACAACAAAATTGTATGTACCTGGTAAGTGTATAAATTTGCTGACTCTGCTTCTCAGATATTCCTGGGTGGGAAGACTTATTTATAATCTCTGACTGAAGACTCTTTTTTTCTTTACTTACTACCCAAAGTTTTACCAAAAAACACAAAATGGTGTACACCTGAAAGTGTTTGAGTGAGTGATCTGAGTCCATGCTAATGTGTCCATGCTCACAGTGCAGTCCCACCCACAGGATTGACTAAAATCCTAAAAAGATTAGTTTATGAGGGTGCATGCTTTGTATTATTAATTACAATAGCTGTGCTTAAATTCTTTTTATAAAGATATTACTCCTGCCAAGTAACATTATTAATGCTTCCTAGCACAATATTAACTCATTCAGTTGACATATAAAACTATTTTAAGGGATACACAATTGACAGCAGAATAGTCTGTAATTTGCAGGACATTTTTTTTCTTCAAGCTTGACTTTGAAATCAAACAATTAATTCCTTAACAAGAACAGTTCTATTTTTTTTTTTTCCTCTAGCGGTATCTTTCTCTCAATAAAATAGTTACCATTCAGAAAACCAAAGTGTAAATAACACTTAATAAATCCAGAGGTACCAGAAGTTGAGAAAGAAAAGAAGGCTGGCATTTCAGCAAGTAAGTTATATCTGTAATAAAATGTAAAATATTAAGTAAGCAAGCTGATCTGTTTATATAAAAATGTGGAACACATAGTATGAAAAGGAAATAAAATATACTTAACTAAAATAAGCTATATTAAGACAAAAAAAATGTATTTATTTTAATGTAAACTTTGTCCCCAAATCCATAGAACAGCTTGGTGCTACAGCTGGATCTTACATTTTAAAGTTCTAATATTGAACAAGAAAGGATTTAAAATCTTCATATCATGAAGAACTACTCATTCTGTTTGCAATATTTTCATCCTAAAATTGCTTTAACTGCTTGGAATTTTATTACATGTTCAGTTCAAGGAAGCTTAAAAAAAAGAAGATCTATCCAAAACTAAGGCTTGCTGAAGCACCTCTGGGGACAGATATTGCTCTTGTTATACATATCATATTGAAGTAGAAAACTTTTTATGCCACGCAAAGTCTCTGACGATCCTTTCAGATCAGCCTTGAGAATAAAAGACAAAAAAGTCTGATAATGTGCTTTTATTTATATTAAAACCAGAAAATTAATATTACACTTAAGAAGCAACATAATTAATGCAATTAGAGGATGTCCATCAAAGAAAATGAGGCTTTTTTCCATTCATACATGCAGCTATAGCCAGTCTTATTTGCAACAATTTATGATATACTTATTTCATACCTTTGGGACAGTAAGGCAAATGTTGGGGATCACAGAGGTGGAGGGTTGTTAAAGTATAAATAGCTAAAAGCAGTTTTAAATTCTGAAATGTAATGTGTCAAGATATGGGGAAAAATATATAGATGGTTCAATTATTCTTAACAAGAAGAGTTATTGTTCATATTTCCATATCAAACATTATGCTTTTCCAGTTTTATTGCTCCTTGTTATATGTTTTACAAAGCACAACCGATTCCACCCACAAGAGGTGGAACATTAAACCCCCTGCCTTGATGGTTTTCCATGTTTTTGCAACAGTGTGGAAAAACTAAAAAAGGACTGAAGGACAGAAGGATGGATGGAAGGACTGAAGAGGAAGGAGGAGAGGCAGGGAGGCAGGGAAGGGAAAAGGGAAGGGGAAGGGGAAGGGGAAGGGGAAGGGGAAGGGGAAGGGGAAGGGGAAGGGGAAGGGG
>VZUI01053147.1:0-12421 GCA_013401135.1 Cettia cetti
TAAAAAAAAAAAAAAAAAAAAAAAAAAAAAAAGAAGTAGAGAGAGCAGTAAAGAAATTTGAACTTTTCAGAATTATCTTATTAGAAAAAAGGAGAAGAAAATAAAATACTTTCAACTTTTAAAAGGATTGGTGAAAATAATGCTGATTCCATGGGTAAATTCTGTTTTGTAAAGAACAACACTTTGGTGCACTTGGAAAAGATTTTTTTGTAGTTGCAATGAAAATTTTTTTCCAAAAGCCAAGCTTACATCACTGTGCAGTTCACATTAGACAGTACCACTAAGTAAATGGATTATCAAGAGCCTAGTGTTCAGTACTGTGGAGTCTCCAAAATGGTGACTGAAAGCACTTGGTCTGAGCTTCTCATTCTCTCCAGACTGCAGGGGCTACTTTCATCCTTCTTATCTTCACATAAATGAACCAGATCCAACCATCATAATCAACTACTGCTGACTCGATTTTGGGGGAAAGAAGGTCTGTACAATACAATTACATTTAAATTACTGTATTCCCACAGCAATGAAGAAATATTAGGCTTGAAGTAATTATACATTTAGTATATGTACAAAACTAAATCCATTAACATCCATATAAACACAAATCACCTACTGTGGTAGTCATGCATGTACAAACTTTGGGGAAATCCTCACTACAATTCAAATAGAAAATAACTCAATAATATATAAAAGAAAGTTTTACTCAGCTTTTGGCCATCAACTGTTATGATATTTTTAAATTTTATGTAGGAAACCATGCTAGTTAGTTGTGGGTAACAGTTTCTGTTTGTTTTAAATTCATGTATAACCTATAATGTTCCAATGTTGCACTCTGAATATCTATTTAAGAATTTAAATTTTCCAAATTTCATACCTCCCATGGCTTTCAGAAATATTCCACAACTGATTTTGAGTTGTGGAATAATAAAGTGAAATAACATCTTGAAGGATAAATATATTTTGGTTTTTTGTTCTGTTTTTGAGTTTGTTTGGGGTTTTTTCCTTGGTTGTATGTTTTGTTTTTCTTCGGTAACTAAAAACCACCTAAAATGGAGTTAGCATTCCACAAGAACCCATCTGGCTAGGAATGCTTCTTCCCCTTGCATCCTCTTCCCTGCATCACAAGCTGCCAGGAGAAAAAAACCCCAACCAAACAAAAACAACTAAAATCAGGGATTTGGCCAAACAAATTTAAAACAGTTTTGATGTTGTGGCATTTTGTCATCACCTAAATATTCATAAACTTTGCTGCAGATACTTAAGTGTCATTGACTGGATTTTAACGTGGGTATATTAAAACCAGCAAAAATGAAGTTATGGGCAAGACCACAATGTGAGATGTCCCTGATTCAACAGGTTTGTGTTATTTGTCAAAAGAAGCAACGACTTGTATGTGTCTCTTCTCTATGATATGAACAGTTTTTAGCTACACATCTGAAACTGTGACTTGGAGGTGGTGTCAGGCAGTAATATGAAAGCAAAAGGATGGCAGCAGTTTTACATGTGAGTTTCTCTGTTACTGCATATTATCAAAGATATATTGCAGTTTTATGCAGCATGAGGGATCTCAAACTTGGGTAGCTGAATGATGAGTACCCACTCATGGAAGCCAAGAAAAAAGATGGTGTAAGTTGTAATGGAAGTTTGAATTACTTTATGCTATCTTCTGCATCACTGAGCAAGATGTTCAAAATTTGTAGAGTGGTAGAATCAAAAGAGAGAGGATAATTCAGATAAATCTTTTGATCAGCTACTGCAAATGACTTGAGAATTCTCTTCTGGGATTAAAAATCAGCCCAGGGAAAGCTTGCCTTTTAGTGGATTTATTAAGGAATTTGGGAAAATTATTCATACCCTCTTCACAATCTGTGTGGGGTTGCTGCTAATCTTGGCATGTTATTGAGACAATTTGCATCTGAATTTGCATTTGAAGCACAAAGAAAAAAAAATCCTTCAGAAAGCCTGTCTAAACAAATAATACAGGAGAGAAATAATGTTCTCAGAATAACTGAAGTTGTCTAATTTTAACAAATCCTGAATCATGTAATATTTTTGGCAAAACATTGAAAATCATGCAAATATATATACTTATGCTCATATATATGCATAGATTCTGTATTGTTTCATTAAATACCTGAGTGTTTATATAAATGTACAATACTCACATAAACTGTTATACATATTCTACTTGCTTTTTTTACTACTGGTATTTTAGTATTGTTCCAACATTTTTTTTCGTTCCTGTGTGCAAGTTTTATCTCCTGTAACATCTCCTATGACAGAGTCTACCCTGCAAGATACAGATATTTCTTGCTACGTGACAGATGTATTCAGACACTTTCATAGTCATGTCAGTGCCAATGCTAAACTTACAGTGTTCCATGGGAACTGAATTTGTTATGAACTTTTAATAAGTGAGCTATAAAATTACTCAACATCCTAAATCCTTTGAAAGTGCTTGGTTTTATTTATTTATCTATTTGTTAAGTCTCAAATATCATAAACTGCAGAGTAAATGGATTACTTTTCCTATGAGAAGCTTATCTCTTGGATTCTTAACTTGTATTTCTCTAATTGCACAATTAGACTATTGCATTCACACAGGATTTTTCATCTGCCTTATTTATAAGAAACACAGCTAAGCTATAAAATCTATGAGCTATATTAAAAAAAAACTGATACACATTATAGGAAAAGCAAATAGAATCATCTAGGAGAATGAGAGGGTTTTTTTTCCTCCAGCTTTTTCTTGTAATTTGATTTTGGGATAAAGTGATTTAGAAGCACTGTGGCAGAGTATTAGAGTTAAAAGGCTGTAGAAATAATGCAGGAGACAGAATATAGGCAAGCACAACATGATCACATAGCAACCAAGCCTGATTTGATTTCATAAAGCTGAACATAATATGAGAAAAGGATATATAAAACATATTATACAAAATACTAATGTTAGAGATAATTACAGATGAAGCTAAAATAAAACACATCTTCAAACATTTTGGAGGGAAAAGATGCTGAACCGGATGTCATAAAATGAATATAGAAAACAGCAGAAGTAATGGTGGCCATAAGAAAATTAATCTTAATGTCTTTCTTCCCCATCCAAAACACAAAGTGGATATGTCCTTAGCATTGTCAGTTAAAGCTGAAAGCATTTCTTATTCTTTGTACCTGGAGAGCACGTATGATTGACTCTGTAATAACAGAAGACAACTTTCCCTATGCAGAGAGTCAGACGTTAGTGATTAGAAACAGGAAATGTGTGCATCCTTCCTGTCTCTGGTTGTGGACTTAAAGACTCTGGCATCCTTATTTAAAATACATTCATCCTACACGATGCATTTTCTGCTGATGTGCAGTCCTCATTAAATTAGTCTGTAGATTGACTTGGTTATGCTTTAGAAGAAGCTTGAAGCTTTGCCCCATACATATTTGCAAGCTGATCATTACATCCTGACTCTTCTAGGACCTTCAGAATAGATGTTCTCTACAAAAAAAGAGAGAAGCACTCATAGATCTGGATATGGATTCTCCTCCCATTCATATATTCCTATTTGACCTGCTTTTTTTCAGTTTAATTCCCAGAACTACTGTGCTTGGATAGCGGTGATTCCCAGAAACATATTTCAAGACAAGGCAAATCAATGACTTGATGGCTGAAATCTAATTTCTAGTAGTTGAGTGTACTATAGAACCAGAGCCACACAACTGAAAATGATAATGCAATACAAAAAAAAATTAAGGCCTGATGAAGGGGGAGACTATGTCTCCTGACAACGCTTAGTAGCATAAACAGTAAAATTAAACATGAATTCCAGATTAAATTTAATCTTTCCAGATGAAAACTTCCTTATTCTAGAGTCTGCATTTTGGAGACGTGAAATCCCATTTATTCCAACAAAAAATTCTAAATTTCTTTTTCAGCTTTTATATTCATGAGTCTCAATATTAAAACCTAGACAAATATAATCTAACAGTATGAGAATACTATTACTTTTCTGAAACTACTTTAAAAATTCTTATTTGCAATCATTCTGTATTATTATGTATCCTAAAACAACCCATTTTATGTTACCAGTATAGTAGTAGTCTTCCTACTACTTTTCTAACACTATAACTATTTTTGTTTAATGAGAAAAACTTATCTGTGACAAACATTTATAAATGCATTTTTCCCACCCAAAAGAAATCCAAAAGCCTCTCTTTTCCCTAAAATAATGTAATTCTGGGATGAAAACAGATACTTCAACCTTCCAAAATTTAATATAATAAAATTCATTATCTTAAGTCATTGAAACAAATGAACTGTGTAAGCCTCAGTATTTGTTTTCAAATTGTTCTGTGAATAGCTTGTACACTACTGATTTTACAAAAAAGTGATATATATTGAAAAGCAATTGAAGAGATTCAGAACTTTTCTGGGATTAGTGCACTGTTTCAAAGGAATTAACTAGAATCATGAAAAACATTCAATAACCTTGGCACATTTAATATCATTAAAATTATATCTTTATTCAGGTTTATTACAATCTGTATTTCACAGTAACTCTTGATCTCCTATCTTAATATCATACAATAGAATTTATTTTGGAAACATGCTCATTGTCTTTATGAGAAAAGGCACCATAATGACATGATTAAAAAATAGCACTTTTATTTTTTTAAATAATATTTTCTGGGTTTGAAATATAATTTGTCTGTGTCATTAGGGAATCACTTGTAAAGTCTGTGTTCGGAAGCAAATTTGAAACTCTGTTTAGCTATTTTTTTAGAGATATTTTTCACTGTTGTGCGGTTTTTGACTTTTCTAGAGACTGATTTTTCTGCATTTTTCTTTATTTTTGTCTTTATCTTCAAAATAGGCTGCTAGTGGAGCAGTTCATAGTGATAGTCCACCAGGTTTAGAAGTCACACCAGTTCTGTTCCACCAGTAATAAGTCACTTCAGAAGACACATACTTTAACACAATAGGTATACCTTGACATTGCCAGGGAAATATCTGTGAAATGTTTGTGTGGTATTTGTGTGTGAGGGGTGAAGAATTTGCTTTTAACGGTTTTTTCACGGATAACAAGGGATGTGGCATTGCAAAACATTCCCTAAATGATAAGCATAACTATAAATTCTTGAATTCCAGGTGCTAAACAGTGTGCAAGAAATTATTATTATTTGCTATTATACCAGAAAATGCCAATAGTACAAAAAATTCTGCAATGGAGTGAGAAGAATTTGGGACTGAGTCCCAAAAAGCAGGTAAAGTATTCAGGCACTCTATAGGAATCATGCCAGGTACTATTCTGACTGATTTGCAGGAAGAAATAATCCCTTCCATTAAATCTCTGGGCATAGTCAAAAATCAGAAGACCAAAAAAACCAAACATTTAAGCATTCAAGAAAGAAAATATTCTTCATGCAGCAGTATCAAGGAATTATTTCTTTCCAGAAGATTTAGCTCCATGCCACCCTTACAAAGACCTAGATGCTACAGAAACTACCCCTTAAGTGTTTATTACAAAAACAAGAAGAAACTGGACTACTACGTACTCACAATTGCTACTCCTACTCATAGTTACTATAATGATACTATTAGTGCTATTTTTAAAAGGATGGCACTCAGAGAACCAAATATTAGGGCCAAGATGTTCTACAAAATGACCAAAATATCTGTTCAAAACACATTCCAGAGGTATAAAATAATGATTCAAATTAACGATTTGATGCAACTGCATTGATTTTTGAAACTGCAGCATTTCAGAAACTCCTTTCCTGGCTCTCTAAATGAATGATAGTAAAAGCAAGTACTGATTTTTATACCTGAGAGATTAACAGAAGTATTTCAACCTATTTACAATATATCAGTTTTACAAGAACTGGAAGAAGAAGAAGAAATATTTTTTCTCCACTTTGACTCATATAGAGCAGTCCTTTACTTGCATACACATAGGCTCAATTATTAATATATTTAGCTAAAGTATGTGCTTTTGAAATTACTATTTCTGGACAAGAATTTTGTGAATAGGGATCTCAGTGATTGTAAAAAACCCCGATAAAATCCAAAGAAAATTTAATAAAATTAAATTTCATTTTAAAAATTAACTTTAAATTTTGTAACTTTAAATCTTAGTCAGCATTAACTTAGAAAGATATTAATCTTTCTACACAGTCCACATTTTAAATATTCATATGAAAAAGACTGCTTACTAATCATCACCACTGCTAACATGCTATTTGTCTAACATGTCTTCTATTACTTTCAATATTTTGAAGATATCACTGAACAGACTATATTATTTGAAATCTGAGGTCTTCAAAAACCATAAGTAAAATGAACAGTTGTCAGTACTTAACCTGCTACCTGGATGACAGCATTTGCTTTAAAGGAATTAGTCCTTCACAGTATGAATCTGTTAGAAAAGGAGAGCCTTCATCCAGAATAATTATGTAGTCAGAGCTTCCTCCTGGTATTTCTTGGATGAAGTCTTTCTATCAGACAAACTGATGAGATGAAGACAAAGTAAAGTAATAATCAGTGACTTAGTACAGAAAAGTTAAAGAGAGAATTTTCCTAGTGTTAGTGTGCCATCTTACACTTTGATCCAGTGCTAGATCTTGGTATTTAATTCAGCTGCTCTTTGTCCTGCCACAACCTATTACCAACACCATTTGTACTGCAACCCCATAGAAATGTATTTGGTTCCCCTTGAGTAGCCATTCACAACCTTTGATTTCACACTCTATCAGCTTTAGGTCAGATATATTTCCCTGAGTATGGGGCTGCCGTTTTGATAGATAACTCCTGCCTTGGAAAGTCTTCGTTCCTGAATCAAAGCCTGACAGCTGGGTTTGGGCCAGTTCTTTTTTTGCTGTATATATTACTGGAAGATATTCAGGGTCACTTGTCAAACTACTTCCTTAGGGTAAAAAAGTGGCTGGCCACAAGCTTGCTCCTGTAAATGGATTGTTTAAAGCCATTCAATAGCGATGTTAGGGAGAATGCACTGAACAGATGTTGTGCTGGATGTGGGTTCCTGAGCAAAACTAAAGATAAAAGTAGGAGTTTCTTTCCAATAGAAAAAAATGCAATTATACTTACATTGACATGAATGTCTGCCAAAATATAGGTTCCCAGTGCTAAGCTCCCATGTTTTAAGTGTCAGCTAATGAAAAGCAATTATATCATGTGACCTAGTATTTGTCTGCTTGGAAAACTGATAAGAGGAAAACATAGCTCAATGCTTGAATCCAGTTTTGAGTCCCTAAATCTAAAAATATGTGGAGTGGTTGGACAATGTCTGGTGGGGAGTAAAAGGTTTAATCCAAGATCAAGGAGACATGAACTGTAAGAGAAGCAGACTGTAATTGAACTGAGAGAGAAACAAAAATGAAGAGGCAACGTGATTACAGCCCTCAAATGCATTAAAATTTTCTGCAAAGAGGAAAGAAACTGTGAAGGTGAAGAACAGGTTTCTTGGGAAGTCTCTTCTGATCTGCAGTGAAGGCATTGTGTTGGAATGTAACAAGAAGACCTACACCATGTTGAAGGGGGAGGCAAAGCACACTGCTCAAGTGAAGCGGAAGGCCTTGCACTGTGGTGTACTAGTACTAATTACTGCAGTTCCTAAAGAGAAGAGACAGAGAAGTTCATCTGATACACAGATGTACAATAAAGTGTCAGCCTGTCATTTGTTTCCTGCTGTCTCAGAAGGAAAGATCACAGAAATTTCTTCATGGTGGGAAGGCATCCAAAAGAAATTGTATCCACCCTGCAGCAAGCATAAGAAAAGGAAAGTAAAAGAGTTACAAATTTCATAGACTTCACCCCTGGACCATTGAAAACAAAGTTTAAGCAAATATTTGTCATCAACAACACTTCAGAATTGATCATGCTTTGAACAGGGTATTTTCATAAATAAACTTTGGAGGACCCTGCCAAAATAGTGTTCATTAGGTCACTCGAAAGAGGAGGTTCATAAGCATCTTTTTATGTGATGCATTAATCTAATAAAATGTGAATTGAGAGTATAAGAGACCATAGTGAAAAGTTTAAGGATGCTGAAGGTTCTCATATGGTACCTTAGACCCCTCCCCACACCTGCCATCTGGAGCAAAGATGTTGCTGTAAAAGTTTTTTTTTTTGTTTTTTGTTTTTTTTTTTATGCCTCAGTCCGTACTTTATGTTTTAACCCTTACAAAAGGGATGAAAGCATGACCTGGAGCCCAGATGTTAATGCTCTTAGGAAGCTGATTAATACTTTGTAGATGAAAATTGCACCTATCAACATGACCTTTAAAACATCCATATGCTACAGTCCTGCACAAATTTAGCCATTATCTAGAAAAACAAAAAAGATTTTTATGCGGCCACCCAATATTATTGTTTGAGTTCATTTAATGACTTACTTTATCTTGTATTTAAAATACAAATCATATTTTAATACCAAGATTCGGCTTTCATATATTACTAATGGTAAGAACTTCAAAGGTAACCTGAACATAGTTCATCAAAATAAGAATATATATTGAAGAGGAACATGACACACTAGTTTTCTTACATATGATGTCTTGAATGCCTAAGGATAATATATCTATCCTCAATATTATGCAGATTTTTCAAAATATTAAAAAAAATCACTGGTAGTGAGCAACACTGTCAACAGCTTCATATGCTGGTTTTATAATTACCTTATTTCACACAAGTTTTCCTTCTTTTCTTTGGTCTGGCTGGGATGGAGTTAACTTTTCCCACATCAGACCTCATAGCAATGTACTTTGTATCTGTAGCTAGAATGGTGTTGATAACACATCTGTTTTGACTACTATTGAGCAGTGCTCCCAAGCTTAAAGGATGTCTCTTGAAATCATCTCCCCATGCCTCCACAAGAAAAAGGCTGGTGTGATACAAGAGTTTGGGATGGGCCATAGCCAGGACAGATAGTCCAAAGTCACCAAAGGGATGTTCACCAAAGGGATGTAACCATGTCACATTTTCTTAGCAATAAAAAGTAAAAAAAAAGAAGAAAGGGGGCATTTGCAATTAAGGCATTTTTCTTCTGAAGAAACCACAACATGTACTGAGGACCTACTTCCCAGAAAATGGCTGGACTTCACCATCTTATAGGAAGTAGGGTACAAATGTCTATGTTTTCCTTTGCCATGTGAGGCTTTTGCTTTGTTGAATTACTATGCCTTTATCTCAGCCTAAGAGTTTTTCCATCTTATTTCCTTCCCCTCTTCTGCTGAGGGAACAGAGAGTGGCTTGGTGAGCACCTGACAGCCAGATGATGAATACACTTGTCTTTGTTTGGCACCCAGTGTAGAGCTTCCAAGGAACTTGAGATAAGGAGACAAATTGAGAGAAGTAATAGGCAAAATATGGATTGAAGATTGGAGGGAATTTTAGTTGTTCTGATTGTAGTGAAAGGATGATTTCGGCATAAATTACTCACCTTTTTCAGTGTTGTGTTGAAGTTATTTTGATTTTTGGGGGGGGATTTTTTTGACAAATATAAGTGAAGTTTTTAAAGATTGTATATTGTGCTGTGAATATATTTGAATGATAATTCTTAAATATGTAATTCACAACGACAAAGAATGGAATGTATTTGGTTTATGTGGAAAGGCTTTCGTAGTGGAAAGTGCTACAAGGGTGGGTTCTGGAAGAAGACATCAGAAACTGCCCCAAGATATACAGAGCCACTTCCAGCCAGCTCTGACATTTCTGTGTAGATTATTGCAGTCAGCATTTTGAACACATACTATTTTGGGTTGACTTTGCCCTGCATTCAAGATATGGGAATTATATCACCCTGGCAAGAGAGAGCCATGGATGGGCTATTGAACTTTGGGAATGAAGCTTCAGAAGTGACAGCTCTGCTTAGTACGTCCCAAAAAAAATACTGAAGATTTACTCCTTGAGCAATTAACATTTTCTCTCGGGAATTCTTGACCCAAGAATTTCTGGAAGTAATGCAGTATGTTCTTCAGTTCATTTTTACTACATATTTTATTGGCAAGTATTGGGTTCAGGATGCTGGTCAAAAGAGTCTTTGATTCAAGCTCTACAGCCATTCCTGTTAGGTCTGCTGCTGTATAGAATATCCTCTTACATAATTTCAGTCTTCAAAGAGGAAGATGTGAGCATCAGAGCCACATCACATTGCCAGTAGAAGGGAGAAATACAGAAGACATTACTCTACTTACCCCAAATTTTTTGGCCTTAGGCAGGACTCTATTGGCACACATATTAAAACCAGAATAATAAAGCATTTTCCGTTCAGGCACATTCAGAGCTATTCTGTCATCCACCTGTCCAAAATGAGAATGTTTTACTGTATTTGTGTTATCTTTTAATGAAAATGACACACAAATGAAATGTTACTCTGTGTGTTTTTCTCCATGACTGAAAAATGTCAAAGGAGACATGTGACACTAAAACATAATTTTCCCTTGGGATAGGGTTCTTATTACTAGTTACTACATTGTTAATGTAAAAATATGTTGCATTTTAGTAACTGAGCCATTTAATATTGAAATGGAGAGAGGCCTTTCTCCACATCACTCTTTGAAGGGAATTTCATTTTAGTAGATGTAGTGCTTTGCACAACTTATACATGGATGCTTATAAATGAAATTACAGTACCATTGAGGAGCAAAAATTTTTGTGGATCAGATATAAAGTTCATGACAGTAACAATTTTCTTAAATACTACTTCTAACCTAGTAGTCATAGCACCAAGCCTGCCAGAGTTCAAAAAGCATTTGGACAGCACAGTCAGGTACATGGTGTAGGTCTTGGGGCTGTCTGGTGCAGGACGAAGAGCTAGATTTTGATGACCCCTGTGGGTCCCTTCCAACTCATGATATTCTATCTGAATATCTATTCTATGATTCGGAATCTAACTTTTCTTATTTCATAGTATGGTATTGCCATAAAAATTAAATACACTGAATTAGTTTCTAATGCATATTTAGGATAATGGGAAATTCTATCTGAATTATCTGGATATTAAAATAGATATATAGATACAAAAATAGATGTACAAGAACATATTAAGGGGATCAATGCTCACCTATGGGTCACATGAAATACAGACCATACTGTTAAATACAGACAGGTGCTCTACATAGTAGCTTTGAAATTTTTCTGAAGAGAAAGCCTTCCAAGAAATTATGCAGATGAATTTTGCTGGAAGATTACTTCAGAAAAAAATTGTTTATTTATTGCAGAACTGCTTTGATATTACATAGGATGAACCAGCCAACCTCAGTCACTGTTCACCAAAAATTTTAAAAATAACTAGCCTGACATGAGAATTAATTTTAAAAATACTTTTCCTGTGTCCATAAGAAAAAGTGGTAGATAAACTTGATTTTGTTTGGACTACCATGTTTCTTAAAACAAAGAAAAATTTCTTTCTGCATATTAATTTTCTTTAGTCTAGTTCATGTTTGAAAGTTCACATTGATGAAACTAGTAGTTTTTAAGTCTGTTTAACAAAAACATATTACCATTCAAAAATATTATCTTTTTACTTTGTTTAATACAAATGAAAAATAAACAGGAAGATCCCTAAGAGAGATCCACTGTTTCAAATAACCTGGGTTTTTTTACCTGCTGTGTGAAAAAAAACTTCTGTAATGAATTGTACATTGCAACAGAAAAAAGTCAGACTATATTTCTGCCTTTTTCTTACACAGAGTCACTGTAATGTTAACAGTGTAATTCTGATTTCAGATGGTGCAAAAATGTCTTTGAATAATGGAGGATTTCCTGTTATTTAAAAAAAGTTTGAAATCTATTTTTTTCTTAAATATTGCAATATAATTCTCAGATCAGTCCAATATTTTATTTCCTAGCTGTTTGAAATACAAATGGTAGGAAAAAAAAGATGGAAGGATCTGTATAAGGGAAAATAAAAGTCTGGATAAACATCCAAATAGAGAGTTTGGAATGACAGTAAAAAAAACCCTCTTCTTAATTGCCCCAAACAGTCCGTTGTGAGTTTCTTATCTTAAAAGGAAATTACAACTTTCACTTAATTTTTTTTTTTTTTTGTGGATGAAGTGAATAAAATGTGTGAAAATATTGAAGAAATGGGGAACTACTTACTTACACACCTTACACACAGAAGAGTGCCCCTGTTCCTTTAGACTTGCTTAAATTAAAGTATTTACTAGAATCTAGTATAATGATAAAGTCCTTCTAAATGCTAGTAGTCCTTCTAAATGCTAGTGTCTGATGATAAGCTTAGGGAAGCTCTCCTCTTGTTCAAATGACAAAGCCCAGAAGACTTATCTGACACTGTCATACCTATACAGCCCAACATAACATGGTCTATTTAAGGGGTTTTGGTTTGGTTTGGTTTTTTTTTGTTTTTTTTTTTTTTTGTTGTTGTTGTTGTTTTGTTTTGTTTTTGTTTGTTTC